>BQNB010051668.1:23456-40869 GCA_026074375.1 Tanacetum coccineum | reverse complement strand
GTTAATCTTATTGTTCTTCTTGAGTATATATACTAGATTCCGCATAGTATATATATATATATATATATATATATATATACATAATCGTCAAGGTTTCAACCTTAGTTGTCTTGGATTTATCTAAGGTGACTAAAAGCTTCTACAAGCTAACAAACGATATGTTATAAACGGGATCTACAATAATCAACAAATAAAATACTTTATGCGGATGCCTTTAATTGTGACAGGATTCAACGTGTCTAGGTCTTAGGAAGAAGTACCGCCTAAGTCTAGGAATGATATAACCCTCGAGATAAGTCATTTATTGCACTAAATAAACAAACCATCGTTTTATTTAATTAAACATGGCTAATATTGTTTTCCTTACATAAGGCTTGACCGCTTCTTTATATTTTGTCTATCAACTTGTGTGTGTTAATTGTCATCAAAACCTTAGATTAGACACCAAAATCGTGCCAGTCTCTCAGGCTGAACCCCCCCTTTATCATTAGTATATGTTTTGCATAAATTAGATAGATAACTAAAATACTAATCAATTAGATATTAACGCTCTCGCTTTTAGTGATCGACACCCTACTTACCAACGAAGCTACATCTAACCGAGTACACTGCCCGTTAAAGTGTTGTTTTTAGGTATAGCCGGCATAAAATAAATAGTAAAACTTGACACATCAATAATGTAACACCCCCAAAATGGGTCGCAGCGGAATAAGGATCCGGGGCATGTTACTTCAAGATCAACAACACAAGATATATATAAGAACGACACCAAAGTCGTTTAAATTGATACATTGGATTTAATTCAAAGACATATTACAAAAGCTTAAAGCTTTACTTGTTCTTTGTTTAATATTACAAAAGATAACATAGATTTCCCAAAACATGATGCACATAAATCTTTAACAGTGCAATCCAAAACATAATCCAATGCATCCTTGGCACCTCGTGCCTATTGACCTCCTGAAAACATTGCTTAAAACGTCAACAAAAATGTTGGTGAATTCATAGGTTTATGTATTTAAATTATGCAGGACCGCAAGACTTTCTCGTGATGTTACAACATATGCCAACAATCACAAAACCAGATTACTGTTGCACTAAGCTCATGACACTGAAGCTCAACCTGTATTTTGCTATTTTAGCAGTTATTTTGCCCGTACAGATGTTGTAACCCGCAACATCTAAGTCCGACATGGTCAACCGTCGTGTCCAGTGATAGCTAAGCACCCCAACGGGGGGTTAATCCCATATATCTATTATACCATTCGCGCATCACATAATGGCGAATTAACAACTACCATCATGCGATTGACAGTTCATGATAATGGGCCTCATGAGGGTTATCGCTACTTAGGCAAGACACATAATCAATATACTTTAAACACATTTCGTCCAATTTATAAAACAAAGCAGTTCTCAACCACCAAAATCAATAGTTAACATCAGTAAAAACTAAAAAAGTGAGGGCTAATGAACACACCTTGAGAACAATAGTCAAATAATCACAGAAAAAAAAACCGTTCACGGCAAGACGATAGATGCAACCTATTTAAATTAAGGTCGTATAATTACGGAGTACATTAAATAATAACATTGAAATATAATCTTATTGGTTGTTACATCGTACTAATCGTTCGGAGCTATCATAATTAAAGAGGTACATGACATGACGTACGAGGATTTAGGACACTTTTAAAATCGTAAATCCAACAACTCAGTCGATACGACCAACCGATAAGGGCTCATTATGAAACAGTCCCTAAGTAATTATAGCACTTTGATAACCACTCAGTATTCTATAAAAGCATAAATCACCGACTAATCGTTTAGTAAAATAATATGTGAATAAAGTGAAAACGTTTATAAAATAACTTTTTCGTAAAAATGACGCTCATTTGGGTCGTTTAAGGCCCGTTGCTCGCGTTTCTTACGTCCACGTCTTCGTAGTAAGACGAGTGATCAAAATATTACATTTTCAAGTTTTTGAATTTCTGTGATGAATAGTGTTTTTACTATTCACAACAGCTATATATTAGTTTTTTAGTTTTAATTAGCGTAAATCTAGACATGTGTAATAACTATATTCTTATATCCCGAAATTTAGTGATCCTGTCGAGTACGTCTTTGTTATTAAAAGATGTATTATATTTTTATAAAGTTAATCCCGCTGATGAATAGTACTTTTTACTGTTCATAAAGTTATAAAATTACTTTATAAACTTTATTTCCGAAAAATGTCGTAGTTTAATTCGTAATAGTTTGCCGTTTTCATCGAATCTTTTCAAGTACGATCTTTGTAATTAAAAGTTATATCAGATATTTCGATGAATAGAAAAAACATAACTTCTATAATGAATAGTAAATTTTATAAAATAGTTTTTATTAAAAGTATTATCTATCGGCGTAAACTTGTTAAATGGCGTATCTTCTCGTAATAATCTTTTTTCGAGTTCTTTATGACCCATCGATCCTTGGGATCATGTAAATTTTATAAAATCATAAAAAATATATGTAATTTTCGAATTACAAACAGCCCCCTAAGATATTATTTTTCAAAATGTGTTTAAAACTTGTTTTATGTATTATTTTAATTTAAGTAGTATTACTATTAAAAAACCCTAATAACTATATGTAAACATATGTGATACTTATATAATATCCATTAGTCCATATAATTTTCTCATTTTTCCAAAAAAATGATTAGACAAGGTTAAACAATTTACTTTCCATATTTTACACATGTGAAGATTAAGAAACCTTATAAAACCCTACATTTAACCTAAACAGTTTATACTTAATCCAATAGGTTAACACATTTATTTTTCACTTTTTCCATGATAAATATAACCATAAGACATAATAATATAGTGAATAAAATCATAACATAAGTAAGAACTCATTTTACATAATAAAAAGTCCTTAGTGGTGATTATGCCTATTTAACATAGAACACCTAAAATCATAAAAATAAAACAGTATAAGGAATTAGGAAGACCTTAGTGATAATGTATGAGATAAGAAATAAGTTCTAAACCCGTGTTTAGATTCAAAACCAAAGCTTACAAGCTTATAAACCCTAGATTAGGTTTGAAACCCTAATCTTCCCTTTTCTTCCTTAATCCTTGCAAATGATGAACCAATGCTTGCAAACACCTTAGTATGCCTTAGGATTGATGTGTAAAGGGTTGTATGGATTGTATAAAAATTTTGTATGGTTTGATTATGTTTGTTATTTGAGCCGTGGCTTATAGAGCTTAGAAGAGAGAAAGAAAATAAATTTTGTAAGTAAAAGTGTAAGTAAACTTTACTTATGCATGCATGCTATATATAGGAAGAAAAATATCTTACTAATACCTAAACAAATTAGCTTTCTAACCCATTGCACAAGGTTAGAAGTCAATGTTGTTCATGAGTAAGATTTGTTTCCCTAATATTTCTTAAATATCAGATTATTATGAACAAGTTGATAAGTTCTTGGTCATAACTTGAAAAATTTTGGCACATATACATAAGTTGTAATGTTATTTTTATTATTTTGGTATTGGGTGTAATCGTGGTATCGTTTAGCGTAGATAGGTTTTTGTGCTTCCGGGTATGGCGAAACGCGTGTTTAATTGCGAAACGGAAAGCATTTTACGTAGCCAATATAAATAAGATGAACAAAGTTATTAATTATCCTTATAAAAATCAAAAACCAGCTTGCTTATGAAAACATTTAAGCGTTTAATGCCCTTTACAATTGATTGATCATTTATAGTTTACGCGATTTAATTTAACTTTACGGTTTAAGAGCAAACAGCGTAAAACCTAAAAATAAAATGTGCTTACAATGATCAAACAATGACCTAAAACACGAGGTGTTATAAATAACACCTACACAACAACACATCAAGTTTTTGGCGTTGTTGCCGGGGAGTGAAGTTGTTTAATTCTTATTTATTAGTGTTTTAGTTTAGTTTAAATTGCATAATTGTGTGCTTGTTTGTGTGTTTAATTTCCTGCATTGTATATTTTGCATATTGTGTGTATGTGTGCATTGTTACAACCTGCTGTAACATTCTGAGTCGAATACTCAATACGGCGTATTCATCTTGTTGGATATGGCGTATAAATTTTTTCAAATCAATACAGCGTATTCGACTCTATTATCAATACGGCGTATTCAGTTTACTGAATACGGCGTATTAAGCTATTTGACAAGTTTTCTTTACAAGATAATTTATTACAGGTATAATGGACGACCCCAACATCAC
This sequence comes from Tanacetum coccineum, assembly GCA_026074375.1. NCBI lineage: Eukaryota > Viridiplantae > Streptophyta > Magnoliopsida > Asterales > Asteraceae > Tanacetum > Tanacetum coccineum. Next base: position 36,616 of record BQNB010051668.1, on the reverse strand, counting down.
TATGGAGGAATACATCAGACTTCAAGAGGAAAAATCTCAAAGGGCTGGTCGAACGTACAATTGGAAAACTGCCACATACAGTAAGGTGAAATATTATGAAGATGGGGACGATTGCTTCACCAACTTCGAATCTGAATTCCCAGCTATAATCTTTGATGATACATCTAATGCAGCACTCTCCTGTGAACCCACGGTAAGTCCTCTTAACGACAATAAAATTGAGTTTATAATATCGTTTGACGAATTCGGCGATGAAGATTACATGGTAATTATGACGAAAATTCATTTTCCTATAAAATAATTTCTGTCAACGATTTAAAAACGGATTTTGAAAATGATAATCATAAAGTCAGTATGCCTTTGTTTTTGACACCCAAGCCCGAGGTCAGTTATTCTAATGATTTAGACTTCTTTAAAGATTTTGAGAATGAATTTCCAGCCATTGTTTACAATGATGCTCTAACGTCTAAATAAGATTTCTTAACTGAGCCTACTGTAATTCCTCAACATATCAATGAATTTAATTTAAAAAATGAAACATCATTGTCCGAATGTGATGAAAAGGAACAAAATGTTTTATACTTTAATGATTTATTTCCTTTCAACGTAATCTATCCCGATGACTTAAAATCGGATAAGGACAATGATATTGATGAAATCGATATTGAGCAATCTTCGGGGGGTATGTATGTCGTACCATTACCTAATATAATAAATACCGATGATGGTGCCTATGCACTAAGGTCAAATAAGCTTTTGGAAACAAGTCATGATACATCTAATAAAATTGTCAAAACTGAAACCTTTATCAAGGAATTATGTGTTAATATCGTGACTTGTAACAAAGGGATGCCATTAATTTTCCTAATTAAGAATTTGTATGTGCCATTCGGCATCCCGTTCGACCCCAAATTGTTTAATAAGAATGGGATTAAATTGGGGCAAGTCTAACTTAAAGACTTTTCTGTAAACAAAAGTGCTTGCCGGGAAACAACCCAGAATTTATCTTTCTGTTATCGAGTCTGTCTTCCCAGACTGTCTATACGGCGTATCCAAACCCCATAGATACGGCGTATCTAAACCCTATGGATACGGCGTATTGACCTTCTGGACGATTATCCAGTCTTTATTTTTAGCAGAGTCTATACGACGTATTCATTAAATGAATACAACGTATACATGTAGATATGTGTGAATACACATATCCATTTTATATCAAAATAGACCCAATAAAGACCAAAACTGTGCATTAAAGGCTTGTATATTGCTTGTTTTGTCTTTCTTATTGTGTAGGTATGGATAAAGCAAAAATCACAAGAAAAACAGTCAAAAGCGGACAAACACGAACACAAGAACGGAAGAACACACAAAGAGCCGGAAGTTTTCTACAAAAAGGTCAAAAAGTCAACCTTCAGTCAACTTGGTCAACAAAATTCAACATCACAAAGTTTCAAAACCAATCCCTCATTTATAAACCAATTCACAAAAATAATCCTTAAAAGCCCTAACGGTCGTTAACTTTTATTTATAAAAGTTAACACTTGTTACTTTCTTTATAACAAAACACAACTCCAAGCCCATATCTGGCAAACCATATAACCAAGCCCATTTCATTTTTTTGTTTGAACCCGGCCCAAGTCAACGCTCGAAGTCAAATAAACAAACGCACCTTTTAGTTATAAAAGAAAAGGCGCGAAAGTTTGTTTTTACTATTCATTGTCACTCTCGTTTTAACCATGGATCAAAATCATAGGGCAAATGACAATTAAGGGCTTACAAGGGTAATTCAATGGCCTAAGTACACGCTGGCAGAGTCAAAACGTCATCAAATGCACCCTATTGGCCAATCCCAACATAGGAGCACACGGTGGCAAATGATGAAAGCACAAAATTGATGGGTTTTGCACTTGAGGTACTCACACAAGAAGCACAATCAAGTCTGACACACGGATGCCTCGTTGGCAATCCGTGTGAGACAATCTAATCCAAGGGCCAAGGATTGCTATCCAATGATTGAAGAAAAAGAAGGGTTGAGATGAGAGGAGCGTCTAACAAACTCCTGCTCCTAGAAGGTTCAGCTGGAAGCTATATATACCCTCACATTTCACACACACAAGGAGTCTAGTTTTTTTAGCTTTTAGATAGTTAGTTAATTTTAGCTTTAGCTTATGTAAAATTTCCATTTCCGTTTCCTTTTTCAAGTATTGTACTCAAAATTTCACTTAATGTAATCAAGCTTAGTCAATGAAAAATTTACTTCTCTTTTAGCACAATCTGTCATAAGCTCTCATGCTCATACCTTTGTTTATTAAGCTTCTTAATAAGCCAATACAAGCTCTCACAAGTCTATAAGCTTGTGATTGAGCTAATTGTTCACTTAATCTACTTAAACTATAAAATCAGACGAATTACCTTGGATTTTTGGAAGTATAAGCTTAAGGAAGGGAGGCTAGCAAGGGATGAGCCTCCAAGGACTTTTACTGGCTTATCTTTGATAAGCCATAGCTGTTGATAAGCTCATTTGAGCCTAATAGCTTTTGTTTAGCTAAAGCTACTAGTAAGTCTTCATTTACTTTTCTTGTTTTAAGATTTCTAGCTTAAGTTTGCTTAATTGCTTATCGTGCTTATTTTAGCTTATCTAATTGCTTATTTGTGCTTATAATTGTTTAGTTGAGCTTATTAATCATGCATTTTAATCTGTTTTTAGCTTTTGTAGCTTAGATCATAGTTTACTTTTTAACTTGTCTTAAAATCATAAAAAACCAAAAATAAGTAGTTTAGCTTTTAGGTTCTTAAATCTAGCTTATTTAGTTGATGATTTGTGTTTGATAAGCTTGTTATAAGCTAATGGTTATCTGGTATTAAGGATTTATTCACTAGTTTCTAATTTCAAGAGCCTAATGAAATCTGCCATAGTCTAAAGGGGTGTTTGGATTAATGCTAATTGACCTTCAAAAGTCAAAGTTAATTTGTGTTTTCATTTTGGTCAGTTAGATTTTCATAATGGATTAAGCTTTAAAAAGGTTTGCTAGGTTAGTTTAAGCTTAAAATCATTTTGAGGGGCAATATGCTTATCTCTGCACCAGGGGATTAATTGAGTTAAGTTAGGAAGAGTATTTTTGATCCAAGTTGTTATAGCTTTGTTTGTGTTTGAATTGTGTTCAAACACACTCACTTTGAGTGTGTAATGCAGGTATAACCACTAAGGTAACCTGCATAATAGTTTTTGCCCCTTTGTCAATTGCATCAGCAGTAGTAACTTCAGTTACTACTGCTGTCTTCTTAAGCCTCAATTAAGCTAGTATTAGTAGGACTTAGGATCTAAAATTCAGTAGGTTTATAGATTACACATAGCTTAATATAGATTAAAACTTATTTTTCATTTTCTAGCTTATTATCTTAGGTAAATCAGCTTTAAAAGTTCATCAAAAATCCTCAAAAAGCCAAAAACAGTAGTATCTAGGGGTTAGCTTCTTAATTTGAATTTCTAGCTTATAGTACTTGTTTTTATGATTTGGATTATTAGCTTATAGATAGGTAATTAAGTTTTCAAAAGTTTAGAATCTGAAATAGCTTATTGTGCTTTTTAGCTTAATATCTTTTTGAGCTTTTAAGAGTTAATTCCTGAGTTAGCTGTTTTTATCTCTAAATTCAGTTAGCTTATGATGTTGTTAGTTTAATTAGCTTTTCAAATTTAGATACTAGGCATCATAAGCTTCTTAGAACAGCTTTTGTTTTTAAAATTGAGCTTATAATGAATTCTTTAAGAAATCCCCAATACGCCGTATCCAACTCCTTGGATACTCCGTATTTAACCGACTTCAAGACCCTATAAATACAAAATTCAAAAATAAATGAGTTTTTAGGTTGTGCTAAATACACTCATGTCGATACCTAACTTAAAAGTTGATTTCTTTTAGAAGACAGAAAAAAAGAGAGATGAGGGTAGAGCTATGTTATCAATTCCATAGGAGACAATGTGTTAATTATGTTATACTTTAGTAATCGTTCGTTTTTGGTTATTATTCGTTACTCGGTTAGTTTACCTTGGCTAAATAATTTATCTTTAGTATTTATTGATGAAGTCGTTGATGGCTCAATTACCTTCGGGGTTAATGCCTATTATTATGAGTCTGAATGTTTGGTATTTGTTTATCTCGATTTCTTGATTTATCGTTGTATGCTTGTTTATGTTTATCAATTTTTATATTTTTTACGCGCTTTTGTATCAGTTTATTCATTCAACTGTTTTAGTGATAAGACAAGTAGATCTAGTGTCTGGGTTAGTCTCCATATAGTAATTCATACTCTAGAATAATAGTTTACAAAATATTGGACTTCTAAGTCTGTGGTAGGATACGCTTAGGTTTTAACTAGTTAATTGGATTTCTGACAATGGTTTTTTGATCGTGTTACTAGCAGGTGACTAGATAATTTAACAAAGTAACGTTATGATTCTATTGATAGTTTGGACAAGTGGCACTACTAGTGTATAAAATTGCTATTAAGCGGTTAAATGGGTAAAGTCTCTAATGGCTCGGGTTTAACAAGATCACCATTGGCTTTATCCTAAGATAGATTATAATCAGCAAATTAAGGAGCTTTATGCGGATGCTTTTATTGTAGACCAAAATTAATTCTGTTGTCTAGGTCTTAGGATGATGAACGCCATAAGTCTTAAGAATTGATATGCCACCTCGTGATGAGAAGAAATACATTGCCAATTTAATAAACAAACCAATTTTCTAATATGATTAATAGTGGCTTAATACAACTTTTCTTATATTTGGCCGATACGATCTTTTTCTTTTGTTTAATTATGCTGCGAGGTTTAAAGTGCTTGAATTGTTTTAGTTACCAAACAAAACCGTGCTAGCCTATAAGGCTGATAAAACCCCTTTTCGTTGGAAAAATTAGGAGACTAGGACTGAATATGTTAGGAATATGAGGAGAATTAACATAGATTAGATAACCAAGTATTATTAACTGATAGATTTCAACATCGCTTCAAGTGTGAGACACTTACCTTACCATGTAATACTACCGAGTAGGGTCCTGCCCGTAAAGTGTTGTTTTTTGTTTAGTCGGCAAAATATAAATTTAAAACTTGAATCAATAAAATATACACCACACAACGGGAACATCATACTTTTAACAGGAAACTGGTTCAACAAGAGGGTACGACTTGATTCATAGCAAATGAAAAAATAGGGTTCGCTCTAGAATTGGTTCTTTTTGCGCCATCATCAATAATATCAAAGCAAATCACGCAAGTGGTTCAAATGACCTCGATGTGTAGCAAAAAGCGTGTGCAGAATACAACTTGATCTTAAGCGATGACTTTACGTCTGGAGCATTGTGTAAAACATTTTAAAGATTGACCAAGGCCTTGGTTAGAGAGTGATGTGATTTTTACAATTTACCAAAGGGTGTTATATTAACTCAGCAACACAAAACACCCCACAAAAACACACCACAAATCTTATACCCAAAAACCAACACACACCACACCCAATCCTACAACCACAAACCCCCAAAAAACACACAAAACTCAACAAACAAATCTTAAAACAAAAAACAACAACCACAAAAAAACTCAAAAAAAAAACAACATTCTAAAAAACAAAAAAAAAAAACAAAAAAAACAAAAAAAACAAAAACAAACCAAAAAAAAAAAAAACACACAAAAAACCCAAAAAAAAAAAAAAAAAAACCAACCAAAAAAAAGTACAAAGACTATTCAAACCATCTGGGTAAGATAGGTGCTAACAAACCACCCATACTCTCATATAATACTCCTCTAAACCTCCCCCCTCTTTTTCGATGACTACTCACCTCCCTCATCCCAACAAATACAAAATTATGTTTATCATCATAAAAATATAATAAAATTATCTCCCCAAAACCCCATATTCCCCTTCCCCAATATTCCTCTTTCTTTCCAAATAACACACCCTAATACACATTATAATTAAACTTAGATTTTTATCTCTTTCCCTATTCTAATTCCCTCTCTTCACCAATCACCTACTCACCAATACAACTTTTCCCTATCTCAATTTCCTCTACACAACAAAAAACCTCCATAACAAAATTCCCCTCTCACTCCTCCTATATTCTATCCCTCTCCCACTCTTCCAAACAATTTAAAAAACAATTCAAAATATTAAATTATACAACAAACCCCCCCTCCACATAACAACTATCCATATATTCTCACTCCAAAACAACAAATAAAACACCAATCCAATACCAACACCCCCCACAAATAATATCAAACAAACCAAAACCACAATATACAAATCAAAATAACATACTAAATAATTTAAATTTTTATGCCCAATAAAACACCATACCAACCTCACATTACTGTTAAATCAAAATATACCCAATCTAACATAAAATTATCATATAATAATACCCCAAAACACAACTAGACACGACACCTTCTCCCCTCCCACAAAAGTTCACTGACTTATCCACAAATCTATTCTACCTAAACATGAAAACATAAAAAAAGAAAAACCCTTTAGCATGACCACGTTGCATCGTCTCTCCCTCAGCCACTAATGGTTACAACCCATAGCTAACCATACATTTCACTCACCTTATTAAATAATTAACCCCATCTGCTTTTTTTTTATTTCCGCTATTCGCTCTTTTTGGTGTACTTGCTGTCCTAATCAACGACTCTAATCTTCGCTCGTTCGCCCCCCCCTCCGCCGTCGTCTTTCATCAACAAAATCTCAATTATTTGCGCTGTGTTATCCTTTTATTTGTTTTTGTTGCTGTTTGAAGAATTGTTTCCGCTTGCTTTCGAATTTCTAGATGATTCAATCATTGCTTTTATTGCTATATTTTTTTTCCATCATTCGCGCACGCGATCGCGCTCGAGCTCGCTACGAGCGTGTCGTTTAATATTTATTTAGTTTTATAATATAATATGAGTTTTTAAGATTTCGTCATTCGGATTGCGAAAGACTATTAAATGATATTAGTAAGCTCAAGCCTGTTTGTGAACTTAGAATTCATTAAAATTTTAAATAATTTATGTTATAAATAGTCAATAAAGAAAACATGATTTATGATTGGTTTCATTATCTAACAGACTACACTTGCATTTTTGTAGTTATAAAAATTGTGTTTGCAATTTAACCGAACGTCATTTCTCAAATGTTTGATTGTGGTCAGGGTTTATAGACCTTCACAAAGTAATGTTTTCTTTTTTGGCTGGGGATTATTAGCCAAAAATAATCATACAGAAAACTCTTTATATGAAAGTATTTCAGTTATATTTGAATCGTAGTTACTTTATTTTTTTTGATTTTATAGGTTGTGGTGTATTAGAGTTTTATGAAATATGTATCAATCTAAAATGATTCAACTTCAAGTTTGGTAGTAAGATTTATGGTGTTAATTTAGTATAAAGTATAGGACCTTTCTAACCAAGTCGCAACCACTGGTGTTAGAAAAACGATATATGGAATCCCGAAATCGTACCAAGTAATTGGGCGACAAAATCTGGTTTTACAACCAAATAATATGGTTTGGTCTCAAATCAAAAAAGCATGTTCCATCTTAACTTTAAACTAGACGTGTATTCGCGTATAACGACGAGGTTTTATAACGACATATAATTATATTTGAGATATTGTGGTTAAGTGTTTTGTGTAACGTCTAACAACAACATCATAATTAACAAATTATGATTGAAACATGAATCGGGATTGACAAAATAAATGTGCTAATTTGTTAAAAATTATAGTAAAGATCGGGTAATTTTAAAAAGAATAATAATTTTAAAAATAAAACTATTTTTCTCATTGGTCACGGAGGTTCTCATTAGTGCGCGACTACGAGAGCCATATAAAAAAAAGCGTAGGTCGCACCTAGAGATTAGTAGGATCGCAAATGACGAATTCATGTCAAAAAATCCAGATATACAAAAATAAAATAAAATAAATAAACACTTTTATCTGAAAAAGTAAATAAAAATACTAAACTTGAATTTTTAAAAGGGTATTTTAAAGATTGAAAATTACTTATTTTTAAGTTTTTAAAAATTAAAGAAAAACATATCCGTGCATTACTGCATTATATGTACTAACAAAGAGCGTAAAAACATATCCACGCATTATATGTCAAATAGGAGAACATTCCCAAAATGCTAACAAAGACCGTTACCGGAGCTAACGCATGTCCGGTAAACCCAGCACGCGAAGGAAGGCAAGTCCGGGCCTTGGGACCCACACTTGGACTGACGGACCATTAACTCTAAATCCCAAAAATAATTCCTAGGGGTTACTACCCAAACTATCGAATCTGTGACTTGACTAATCAGAGTAGGAGCGTTTATTTGGTATCACAAAAACAAAACGGTCAGCATACCATTCAACAAGAAATAGGTGTAGACAAAGGTACTAATACCAAGTTTATGATCTCAGTCAACGAGGGTGACTACGTCACCAACTATTACCTAATCGGTCATAGTTGAACTCATTCTCGTAAGAGGTACTTACACGGACGGGGATGACTTTTGTCTCAATAGATTGTTTACAAAATCACGCTTAACATACCAATCCAAATGATCTAAGTATACTAACTGGTCATGATAATCGGGCATAACGAGTTTCAACAATTACTTAGGCAACACGTAAACAAGATAGGAAAACGTAAATCATTTGTGTCCAATGTTTAAAAGCAAGCAATGTTTCTCACCCCAAAGTAGTTAAAGTCAAAGTATTATAAACGTTTAGGGGCTATGAAACTCACTCATAGACAAAGATGAAGCGTACAGTAATCACGCAAAATAAAGATGATAGATAGAAATCTAGCCGCCGACCCTAGTTAAAATAAACGCGTCTTAGAAAAACGGGAAAGTATACTATTATATTGCTCGAATCGCTTAATATAGAAAGACACTCCAAGTTGTGTTTGTGTTTTGGTTTTATTGTATCAAAAACGAACTTCAGTGATAATTATAACGTTCTCTAGTAGTATCCCAACATTTTTTATTGAAAGTTAACCATTTATAGAAAGTTTCCACTTTTTAGGAAAAGATTTTAGTTTTCAAGACGTTAATACCGTCCCCACTATATTTGTTAAGTTTCTTATATTTTCAAAAACGCCTAACTAGTCTTAATAGCTTTACATTTCTATGTTCGTTTCGACGCTTTAAAAACATAATAAAAGTTAATATTTTTGGAATCCTACTATTTTACTCACCATCCCGAAATTCTTTTACATATTTTTATGACATTTCAAATTGTTTCTATCAATAATCCTATGTTCTTAATATCTGTTGAAAAATAGCATTAAAAAGTCCAAAAAATGTCCAAAAGTAGTGTGTTCGAAACCTCATTTAATATTTCCAAATCTAGCACTACTCAAATAGTTTTGTGCCCAAAATTGTTTCAAGTTTTATTTGGCTTATAAACTTGGTCCTTTGAAGTCTAATGTTTTTTTTTTGTGTGCATATATGAAAAAACTATACATATTCGAATATTTGTGCTTCTCTCCTCAAAAAAAACTACCGTTGACGCCTATTGGAAACATTACCTTAAGTCGACTAAAACCTCAAAAAAATTAATCTTGCAACTTTTGTATTTCACAACGCTTTCAAAAATACACCAACTTCACCAAATATTGCCTAAATTCTAGCTAATCTCCATTCAAACTATCCACAACAAAACCTCAACCTAAAATACTAACCTAATCTTTTATTTTTAATTGTGGCAATCATCTTTTCAAACTCACCTCACACGATCGCAAAGTCATTAACTATTACTTTCCATTTTTTTTAAAGATGACCTATATATTATTTTATTTCTTTTTATAAAACGTGCCACAAACACATGACTTCTTAAGCATGCTCTCAAGGAAATTCATAAGAATGAAAGAAAATTTCAAAGACAAAAGATACAGATAATGCTTACAAGAATTAAAAGGAAACAAGAAGCAATAACACAGATCTATCCCAAAATCTACTAGATCTTGAAAACCAACTAATAAAATTAGAAAACTCTCTAACCTTTAGATCTTGAGAAATCTTGTAAATCAAAAAAACCATATTCAAAACTGACCTTAGGGATGTGAAGTAGCACTTGTTAGAAATAACTAGTATACTTGGCATTAGGCATAGAAATTACTTAAATATATAGAAAACACTAAAGGCGTTTGGGCCCCCCCCCCCTCCTTCATCTCTCTACGTCTTTTTTTAGGCGCAGTCTTCCGTCGTTTGTTTTGTTGCGTGAGTAGGAGAGGGGAAAGATTGGAGATGAGTTTTTTTTGGTGGGTATGGAAAGTGATAATTGACCTATGGTGTCATTACCTGTTATTTATAGGGAAAAAGACGTGGGCGAGGGTTCCTTGGTTTGGATTATTTAACTGTTGGGTGCAACACACAAAAGAGTGTGGTTGTGTGCTTTGTATCGGCTTGAAAACACCCACCACATAGGGAACCATATGGTTCAATTTTGGGATCAAGGTTCAAGTATAACAAGTCTTGGTTCATGGTTTTGATCAAATGGTGTACATGTGATCAAGTATCACATGCATAAGTCAAATGGGATTCCTTATGCATGAAGGGGACTTGATCATATGTCACTTTCTCATATTACATGCACACATGGGTGGAATTTTCAAAATAAGATGTCATTTAATTAATTTCAAAGCTTATGGTTGTTTTGGTTTGGGTTTAGGCGTCCGAATTAATAAAGGGGGGGGGGAAACATGAACGAAATTTTTGACTTACGAATACGAGATAAATGATAACTAAAGTTTATACGAAAAGATTTCGGGTTTCCGTTAGGTCAAAACACAGAAAAACGCATAATATTAAACGTTTTTTAAACCGGTTAAAAATGGAAGTACCAGAATTGTGATCGTAACTACGAACATTAGAAAATATAAAATATAACTCACATATATCATAACACTAATCAAATATCCCTGGAAGTCTGAAACGCGTCCGATGACGTTTTTCAGATTTACGCGGGTTTACTTCCCGGTAAACCGCCATATTCAAACGTAACGTATAAAAGTCAAAAATAATGATCAGAACAAAAGTTTAAATATTGACCGAAATTTCGAGAGGTGTGACATTCCTTCCCCGTTAAAAGGTTTTCTCCTCAAAGATTAAGACCGTTACGTCAAAGCATTTCCGTCGTTGTACTTCTCAGACGCAGCGTGCAGGGTTGCAAAAAGATGTGGCTTTACTTTTTTCAGATGGTCCTCGCGCTCCCAATTAAATCTAGGTCATCGCCTCTAGTCTTCAGGGACTTTCACAATTGGTCGTATATGCAGTCTTCGCTCTTAGTCGTGTTTTTAACGTCCGTTGCATAATTTTGACCGGTTCTTCAATGAAATTAAGCTTGTCTTCAATTTGGATTTTATCTAACGGGATAACTAGGGGTTCGTCGGAGAAACACTTCTTTAGATTGGAAACGTGAAAAGTACTATGAACCCGACTTAATTTCTCTGGGAGTTCAAGTCGATATGCAACCGTTCCTACTTTAGCAAGGATTTTAAAAGGTCCAATATAATGAGGATTTAGCTTCCCCCGTTTGCCGAAACGTATCACCCCTTTCCATGGCGATACCTTTAACATAACCTTATCTCCAGCTTAGAATTCCAATGGCTTACATCTCCTATTGGCGTAGCTCTTTTGTCTATCACGTGTCGCTTGAATACGCTTCTTGATTTGGATGATATTTTCTGTGGTTTCATGAATAATTTTTGGGCCAGTAAGCTGAGCAACTCAACTCAGCGAACAGAAGTGGCGATCGGACATTCTTGGCCGCATAGTGCTTATTAAACGGTTGCAAGTTTTGATACTCGTATGGCAACTGTTGTTGTAGGAAAACTCCACCAAAGGTAGGTGTCTATCCAAACCTTTCCCAAAATCAATCACACAAGCACGTAGCATGTCCTCTAAGGTTTGGATGGTTCTCTCACTCTGACCATCCGTCTGCGGATGATAAGCCGTACTCATGTCTAATTAAGTACCTAGAGCTTTGTTTAGCGATTGCCAGAAATAAGTTGTAAATTTACTGTCTTAATCAGAATAATCAAAACTGGTACTCCATGCCTCGAGACTACTTCCTTCAAGTTATTGTTCTCATCCAACTTTTCGTTGAGTCAGTTTCCTTCTTTGGTAAGAGAAATGAGCAGATTTAGTCATTCGGTCTATAATTACTAAATTGCATCTTGGACAAACGAGTTTTTGGCAACTTTGTAACAAAAACGAAATCTATAGTAATGTTCTCCCACTTCCATACTAGGATCACAGGTTGAACCAACAAACCGGATGGTTTTTGGCATTCAGCCTTGACTTTGGCACAAGTCAAACATTTACTGATGTAGGTGGAAATCTCAGCTTTCATATTCGGCCACCAATACAGTTTCTTTAAATTTTGGTACATCTTGTCCAGACCAGGATGAATTGAATATTTTAACTTATGTGATTCATTCATAATTAACTCTCTTAAGTTACCTCGACAAGGTATCCTACTTCTCCCCTTCAAGCATAACGTTCCATCAGCACGTGGCTCTAGCTTCTTAATCATACCACACAGATCTTCGGTTCCGAAATTCTCCTCCTTTCTTGCCTCAACCTGAGATTCTAAGATCTGCACAGGGAGGTTCAGACCAATCGTCATAAAAAAACTCGAACTCGTAGTGGTTTGATCCGTTCCTTTCGGCTCAAGGCATCTGCCACCACGTTCGCTTTTCTCAGATGATAACGAATCTCACAGTCGTAATTGCTCAACAGCTCCAACCATCTATGTTGTCTCATGTTCAACTCTTTCTGATCTAGAATATGTTGCAAACTCTTATGATTAGTGAACACAACACATTTCATGCAGTACAAATAATGTCTCCACATTTTGAGAGCAAACATTACAGCTCCAAGCTCTAAGTCATGTGTAGTGTAATTCTTCTCATGAATCTTAAATTGGCGTGATGCGTAGGCTATGACCTTTTCCTTTTGCATCAAAACTACGCCTAATACTTTACGAGAAGCATCACAGTAAACCACGAAGTCTTTACTTCCTTCGGGAAATGATAAGATTGGTGCACTACACAACTTCTGCTTCAACAGTGGAAATGCAGCTTCTGCCTTTTCACTCCAATCAAACTTTGCATTTTTTTGAGTCAAC
>BQNB010051668.1:0-21115 GCA_026074375.1 Tanacetum coccineum | reverse complement strand
CTTTTGACTTCACATAAGTTTTGAATCTATTTTTCCAATAAATAAATCCATCACTTTCAAATAGTGGTGGTCTTTGCATATTTTTCCGATTCCATAAATAGATTGCCCTTCTAAATATTTTTCCGATTCCATAGATCAATTCAAGTTTTAAAATACAATTTATTTTAAAAATCTTGTTTAGCGTGGCTCTTGATACCAATTGTGAAAAACTAGAAGGGGGTTGAATAGTTTACCGCTTTTTAATTTAATGTTTATGTTTGTTTATGAAAACTTAGAATCGACTTTTTGTGAGTTCAATACTTGCACAATATGAACAATATAAATATGTAGAAGCAAATGAAAGATAAGAGTTGGAAAGATCAAACCACAACACAAGGATTTATAGTGGTTCGGTTACGAAGCTCCTCTTCGCCCTACTCCACTCCCCGAGCACCTAACTCGAGAGTTTTCTTCACTATGTCAACAAGCTCCTTTATGGCGGAGAAAACCGTACACAACGTTGCTTATATCAATTTCCGACACTAAGCTAAATGTCGAGTTCTAATCTTAGCTAGAATCAATCTATCACAACACAACTTCATGACTTTTTCATGACTTCACAACTTCACGACTACTTCACTACTTTACTACACAACTTAGCTTCACACCTTGATCACAACTACACAACTTCTTTACACCTTCACAACTTCACAACTTCACACCTTCACAACTTCTCCTCACCACACTACTTATGTCACAACTTCTAAACACTACTAGCAAAGGAGCACAGATACAACTATACTATACAACAATCACTAAACCTAACAAACTACACAGCCTTTACAAGATTTAAATATGATTTACAAGGTATGATGTGGATGCATACGGATTGATTATACACTTGGGTGCCTAAACTAAACCTATTTCTATAATATCTATCTAATCTTCTTCACTTAATGATGGAAGTATTCTTCTCTTGCACTTGAGGAATTAAGCTTGGATCACTTGGAAACAAAGCTTTATGATTAAATGATCAAATGATTTTAGTGAGATGAGTGGGCTGTTTTAGAACAGAAAGAATGAGTGCAAAAGGTGAGAAATGTGGGACTAAAGTTCAGTATTTATAGGACAACGGGAGAGCGTCAGTCTATGGGTGGTCCCCTTAAATAGGGGGGCGGTCCCCTTAAAATATAGGGGGCCGCCCATGTATTTAAGGGGGCCGCCCTAGACTAGAGGCTCCCCGGTTTGTCTTTTGTGTAGGGGGATTTTCTGGAACATTTCTAGCCGTTTTAGGTCAAATTTGATTTCAAAATGTTTCTTTGAATAAAAACATTTCTTTTTAATTGTAGAAATGTTTGTATTTGTTTATAAAAATGTACAACCAATTTTATTAAAATTTAAAGGTTTTGATTAAAAATTTCCTTTGATTCATAAATGCATTTTAAGCATCATAAGGCATTAAGCATTTGTTTATTCTTACTTTAAGTGATTAAATTAAACGAAATGAAAATTACACTATAATTACTTGTTTAAGTTTTAATTTTACATTGACGTTTTTATTTTTGTGATTATAAAACGTAAGGATGTGAAAAATATTAATATGTTTTTAGGCATTATTTTTATAACAATCTCCTTTTTGATGATACAAAAATTAAACTCATTAAATTGTAGAATTATTTATTAGACAAGTATTTAGTGAGTTTTATATCATTTTCCCTCTTTTTGTAAATCAAAAGGCTATCGTCGAGAATTGCAAGTAAAAAAGATGGGGAATTATAAAAAGGTCCCCCTTGATGTAGTGCTTCCCTCGTTCTGAGGGCACCAAGGAATCGAGCTTTGGTTTCTGTAGATATAAATTCGAGTTAGATAACAATACAAATATTTTTAACTAAGTAGCAAAAAAGGAAGGAAAAAATAGACAAGGGCATGCAAGGCAATATTAAAGCAAAAGATACTTTATTTATTTAGGACAATGTGTGTAGACTACACACAAGCATACATAGAAACTAATATGCTTTAGAAGCATATTGATATAACAAAAGACAAAAAAAAAATCCTAAATGGCCATAGAAGGATTTTGGACTTGCTTGTGATTCAAAAGGGTTGAACGATTATTTGTAGGCATATGGTGAGATTAGTTGATTATGGTGGAGAGTTTGCGACTGCGGGAGGCGGTCATAGGAGGATAGTCTCGCTTGACTTTAGGTGGGGTTCGTGGGTCGAGTGAGGAGGAATTTCAATCAATTGATATCCTCTCTTAAGGCAATGGAATTGTATTTGGGTGAAAATGCAACAAGGGCACAATACCAAAATGAGATTCAAACTTGGTAATGGTTTGAGGGTCTTGTGGGAGGTAGGGGGGGTGGAATGAGCGAAGACGCTCGTGAACGCTCGAGATCGGATCGGTATTAAAAAGCATCGAACGAGAAGTGCCTAAACGAGCTCCGAGCCGGAGCTCGAAGCCTATGTTCAGCTCATTTATTAGTTGAGTTCGAGCCGGAGCTTTACATACAAAGATCGATTGGGCTCGCGAGCCCTACAACGAGCCTAAACGATAAATTTTTTTTTTTTGTGTATTAAAATATTATGCATAGGTATTATATGCGGCTTATTAACAGTCAATTACAAGCTTATTGAACGAGCCCAAAATATATATATTACGAGCCGAGTCGAGCCAAGTTTGGTCCAAATTTATTTTTTCATTTTCATATTGTATAATGAGCCGGGAGCTCGAAGCCGGTGAGCCCGAGCCCCATATTACATGTCACGAGCCGAGATCGAGCTTAAAAATAAGGATAGAAACGTGCGAGCTCGAGCTCGAGCTTTATAAGACTTAACGAGCGGAGCTCGAGCCTTAGCAGAGCTCGAGCTCGCACGGCTCGTTTCCACCCTAGTGGTAGGTTTGGAGGATTAAGGTGATGAGGAATGTTGTTTTGTTGTTGTTGGGAGTGGATGCATGACTTGGAGGTTTGGATAGTCTTGAAGTTGATTAATGTCATCAACAAGGCTTTCTTTACTTGGAGATGGAGGTGGTATGTGTTGAATTTGGTTGTAACTTTGAAGTGAAGCTTGAGTGTGAGTAGCATGTGTATTGATGGGTGAGATGGGAGATTGAGGATGTGAAACAATTTGTGGTGATTTTGGAGTGTCCTTAATGTAAGGGATTTTTTTTTTTTTTTATTTGGTGATGCTTGATTTGGGTGATTGTTTTCTTGAGTTGGTTCATGATGAGGGGTGAGTGGTTTTGGCATTGGTGGGGGTGAACTTATATTGAGTTCATTGGATGTGTTACAAGGATTAAGTTTCTTCCTCCAAATGGGTTTCACACTCATTTTGGCTACCCTTGATGGTTTGGATATGGGTTTATTGGGAGGTGTCATTAGTGAGGTCGATTGTGATGATGATGGTTGAGGATGTATTTATAGTGGAGGAAAGGTATAACTTTGGGAAGAATGAACATTTAAGGGACCAAATCCAAGAATTGTTTGTGAATTTAGGGAAACAGTAGCTAAGTTTAGAGGGTATTAGGTTAAGGAGGAATGAAAAATACTATTTTTCCTGTGCCAGCTAGGGCGGTGCCCTTTATAGATTAAGGGGGCCGCCCACTGCAATTTCCCAGATTTTCCAAAAATTGATTTTTCTCAAAAGTTTTGTGAGGGTTTCAGTTTTGGTGGTTGATTTGCAGCAAGTCCATCCTTTTATGGCAATTAAGATGTTTTAACACATAACAATTAAGCATTCAACAATCTACATATGTATACAAGATGTAGGATAAAATAATTTCACAAAATTTTGGCATATAAGCATTTATGAATAGAGGACCAAAAGAGGATAAAACAAACCGAATATTTGTGTAAATACTAGTGTGTGCCTAAATGCGACAGATGTGGAGTAGAGATTATTTCGACACTAAGACATGAAAACCTAAGAAATAATCCAGAGGCTCCTTGATTTAATTTTGCTCAACCAAGATTATCGAAAATATATATTGGATTATATATTTTTGACAACAAGTAAGAAACCATTATGCATATGTAAAAAAATGTTTTTAGCATATCTCAACAATATATGAAAATTAATTTTCATGTGATCCTAGATGTGAGAAGGACTTTCTTAGCGGGAAGGAAAATAAAAAAAAAAAAACAAAAAAAAAAAAAAAAAAAGAAAAAAAAAAAAATAAAAAAAACCAAAAAAACAAAAAAAAAACAAAAAACAAAAAAAAAAAAAAAAAAAAAAAAAAAAAAAAAAAAAAAAAAAAAAAAAAAAATAATGGATTGGGACCTATTGTAATATTATGTATAATAAGATGAATGTATTTAGGATAGGAACTGTTAAATTTTGCTTATGGTTTTTCCCAATCTTGGTGTTTTTGTTGCAAAAAAAAGCCTAGACACAGAGAGAAAAAAAATTGTTCAGTGGGTGGTCCCCTTAAAGTCTGGGCGGTCCCTTTAAAATTAAGGGGGCCGCCCTTTATGAATTAAGGGGGCCGCCACCTGCTGAGAAAATTTTTTCTCAGATTTTTGACAAATAGTTCATTTCTAATTTTTAGTGCTGAAAACTTAGTCAATTTGTTCCATCATTGCTAGACCTAGCCGTATGTAGTTAAATGGTTCACGTTTAAGTGGGTTAGTTAAGATATCGGCTATGTTGTCTTCCGATGAGACATTTTCTATAGAGATGTTTCCTTTTTGAAAATTATCACGGAGGAAGTGGTGGCGTATTTCTTTGTGTTTTGTTCGTGAGTGTTTGGAACGGGATTCTTTCTTAAGTCTATAGCCTCTTTGTTACACAACATTATTGAATATCGTTAACTAATGCCATAGTTTTTTCTACGGGGGGGAGAGAGCTTGTTTCATCCATAGGGCTTGTTGACATGCCTTTCCGGCGCTTACATATTCCGCTTCGGTTGTGGAGATGGCAAGAGCGGTTTGCTTCTTCGAAAACCAAGATGTTAAACAACATCCCATAAACGTGCAAACACCACTAGTGCTCTTTCGATTAGTAATCTCCCTGCATGATCCAAATTCCGCATTAAACTGATTGTTTCTATGCCGATCCATTAGGATACCATAATCCTAAATGCATAGTGCTTTAATGTTTCGGAAGACTCGTTTAAACCGCTTCTAGGTGAGGAGGTTTTGGGATCTCTTGTAAAAGCGTGCCACAAAGGCAAACACTAAACACTGAATAGTGTCCTATTAACCGGTTTAAGTATTTTAAACTACCTATCATGCCTCTATATTTGGTATTATCTACGGACTCACCTTCTTCGTCTCTTGTGAGTTTGGTTTCCGGGTATAGATATAGGGGTGTTATTGACTTGGATTTCGTGAGTCTTCTAGTCCAAATTTCTTAGCATTTCCTAATTTCTTTTTGATTGGATTAAAAATATTTTCCATTATCTAAATTGTTTTTATTTGTAATCCGATGAAAATAGTTTAGTTCCCATTATCATACTCATTTCAAACTCTCATGCATGATCTTGGGCAAAGTCATCACACATTTCTTGCAAAAGTTGATCCGAATTTTATGTCATCTAATATATGTTGGGACATTTAATGATGTTGGAGTTCTGTCTTTTGAGTGGAAGAGAGTTGTTATCTTACCATTCCCATGAATAATTATGTATAATTAGAAAGGCTTTTAGTAGTTCGTTACCAAGTTTTGGAGCTTGTTTTAGACCATAAAGGAGCTTTCCTAAGTATATAGACATATTACGGTATTGTGAAGTCAATGAATCCCGAAGGTTGTAGCCATGTTAAACACCTCATGATAAACGTTAAGGAATGCACTCTTCACAGATCCATTTGGTATAACTTAAGATCTAGTGCGCAAGCATAAGCTAAAATTATTCTTATGGACTTAGCTAGCTACGTCCTTTTTTGTGATGTGCATAGTTTTTATCATAATCTCAATTCCTTTCTTGTTGATTATAACCATGGCGACAACCTAGCTTTGTTTCTAGTTACGGACCCCATTTTCATCGAAGTTTTTTCTATATTACCCATTTTGTTCTTATAATGGTCATAGCCATGGTTTTGGGACTAATTCTAATCATCATTTGTTTTAAATGTTTTAGTTCCTCTTGTATGACCATTACCCAATTTTTTCTTTTAATGCTTCATTTATATTTTTAGGTTCTATTGTTGAAATAAAGCAAAAGAAATTGCTTTTGTCTTGAGCTTGCTGACCTAAGAGTTCTTTGATTTAGATTACTAATACGTTTTTCTAGGGGATGACTTTTAGATTCTTTAATATTTGCCATTTGATTATTTTCTAAATGTAATGTCTTCAAAGATCATTGCCTATGGTTTTGTTTTTACAACCTCAGTAGCTTCTTTCTGACTAATTCATCATCTTCCACTGGTGATGTTTTAGGTGGAGTGGAGTTCATCGAAGTAGTTACATTCATTGTAGCTCTTCAAACTTTCATTGTTTGTTTTGTTAAGTCATTATGTAAGCTTTACTATTTTGTAAATATCCTAGGAAAACGCCTTCGTACGACTTTGGGTCGAACTTGGTGAGGTAATATCTTGTATTAAGAATAAAACATTACTCTATCGAATACTCTAAAATAGTTAAGTTTGGTTTCGCTACCTTCTTAACAACTAGTATGGAGTTTTTCCTAAAAGACGTATAATAGAAACTTCTATTAATTATATAAGTTGATGTATCAACCGCATGCACCAAATTTTTGAGGAAGATGGATTGTTCATTTAAATGGTTTCTACTCAATTTCTTGTAAGGTATGATTTTGTTTCTTTCTAACTACCCCATTTGATTGTGGGAGTACGAGGATCGGAAAAAAAATATAAGATATCCCATTTAAATACTATATTTTTCCATAATTGTATTCATTATCAAATTCCGACCATGTGATCTGTTCTAATTGATACAATAGAACTTCTAATTTGTTTTGGGATTCATTTGCTAAAATAATTTCGAATTCATCGAAGGCTTCGGTTTTATTTGCTAAAAATCTAGTCCAAAGTGTATCGAGAATAGTCATCTTTAGATTATAAGTATAAATATTTCCTCATAGCTCGTATGGTGGAGGGGCTCCAAACAATCCATTTGAAGTAGTTTAAGCATATAGTTGTTGAGACTATATTTTGGCCTTGTGACTTCGTGAGCTTGCTTTCCATTTTTGCAAGTCATCACATAAATGTTCGGTCGTCATTAAGTTTAGGTAGAATTTCTAACTAATTCTTTGGATGCATAATGATTTGATTAGTTGCGTATTAGGCGTGACCTTAATTTTTCTATGCATAGTGTGGGAATTTTGTCTAATGTTGCAAGGCATATTTATCTTCCGGTTTATTTCCTAGTTTCATTACGTATAATCCTCCTTTCCTAATTCCTTTACCTATAACTTTTTCATTTTTGATTATTTCACTATCGTGTTCGGTAAATATTACTTTGCATTTATTATCACATATTTGACCTACACTAAGCAAGTTATAATTTAAGTTTTCTACGTGACTCAACAATTTTAAATTATTAAGAGTCTTGAGAAATCATACCTTTGCCTATGATTTGTACCGCGTAAGTAGCTTCCAAAAAATTACGATACTCGTTGTATGGTTTGTATGAAGAAAACAAATTTTGAATTTTACGGTCATGTCGTTTTGAGCATCCACTATCTTTAATCCACTCATCGGGTTCCTAGTTACTCCTAAGCATATTTTCATCGGGCGCCTGACTACAAGACAACTTTCATCTCTTTTTTAGTCTTTTCCCACTTCAATTTCTCCATTGTCGCTCCATGCTCTACAAATGAATGCTCTTTGATCGATGTTTTCTTTCGGCGGGCTCCTTTCTTTGACTTTTTTGACATTCTCCAATTTTAAAGTGACATTGGGTCACCACATCTAAACCTTATTTTTTTCACTTTTATCCCATTCTTAACCTTTTCAATTTTTATTCTTGTCTTTGGGAAATGTTTTTTTTTTTTTTTCTATCGCCTCGTGGTTGTCTTACAACAAATCTTCACGTCTCTTTTGATGATGAATTTCTTGATTCCTTTTACGGGCACTCATAGCATATCTTCCGTCTTCACTTATCGGAAGCTGGAGCTATCTTCATCACATTCTTCCTTTTTTCACTTTTAATGCAAGTGAATCTACTTTTTGTTCTTTCTTGCTGTGACCGTATTTTCTACATCTTCTTTCTTACTTATTCATTAACTTTCAAGTTTCAATTGTTCGTCAAGAGGGTTAAAGGTTGTTAGATTCTTTGATTTCTTCAATCGCCGTGGCTCTTTCGTCGCGCCATTTTTGGATTGTAGTGCCCTCTAAGAAATTTTCCTAACACAATTCTTGTCTAGGAGAAGAGAAACTTTTCATCAAGTGCTTTTAGACTTTGAGTAATAAAACAGTGTTAATTTTAGAAAAGGCATTATCTAATTGACTCTCTCTTCCGGAATCATAAATTGATCATATTGTTTGAACAAGGAAGATCTATTTTGTTAGCTTTGTCTTGATTTTACACTTGATGAGTGATTAGTAAATAATCCCAAATTTCTTTTGCGGTTAGACACAATAAAAATTCTTTCGTTATTCTTTACGTCTGGCAAAAGCATTATAATTACCATTTTAGCGTCATTATTTTTCGAATGTTTCTTTTTAAGGATCATCATCATTGATTAATGTATAGGTTACAATTTCATCCTTTTTAGTTTTACGAAATTATATTTAATAGGAAGAAAATTCCACCATTGGTAATAATCATTGCCACAAGATTCTTGATTCTTTTGACTTCACATAAGTTTCGAATTATTTTTCCCAATAAATAAATCCTTCTTTAAAATAGTGGTTGGCTTTGCATAAATTCCCTTCTAAATATTTCTTCCAGATTCCATAGATCGATTCAAGTTT
Organism: Tanacetum coccineum; assembly: GCA_026074375.1. NCBI lineage: Eukaryota > Viridiplantae > Streptophyta > Magnoliopsida > Asterales > Asteraceae > Tanacetum > Tanacetum coccineum. Next base: position 12,260 of record BQNB010051668.1, on the reverse strand, counting down.
TAAAAAATACCAATGTATTATAACAATCTTGTTTTTATACCAATTGTGGAAAACTAGAAGGGGGGGGGGGGTGAATAGTTTTACGCTTTTTAATTTATTGTTTATGTTTGTTTATGAAAACTTAGATTGACTTTTTGTGAATTCAAATACTTGCATAATATGAACAATATAAATTTTGTAGAAGCAAAAGAATAAGTTAAGAGTTGGAAAGATAAAACCACAACACTAGGTTTTAGGTGGTTCGGTTATGGAAGCTCCTCTTCGGCCTACTCCACTCCCGAGCAACTAACTCGAAGTTTTTTCACATGTCAACAAGCTCCTTTCTATGGCGGGAGTAAAAACCGTACACAACGTTGCTTATATCCAATTTCCGACACTAAGCAGTATGTCGAGTCTAATCTTAGATAGAAACCAATCTATCACAACACAACTTCTTGGACTTGTTCACGACTTCACAAACTTAATGACTATTCACAACTTCACTACACAACTTTCCTCACACCTTAATCACCAACTACACAACTTCTTCACACTTTAGACCTTCACAACTTCACACCTATCACAATTTCTCCTCACCTCACTACTTATGTCACAAAAACTATCTAACACTACTAGAATAGCCTCTTTACACCTTTGGTTATAAAGCTTCATTCTATATCCACAATTGACCATATCACCAAGATTCCAACTCATACTTACAAAAATCCACCTAAAAACCTAACCAACTACACACCTTTACAAGATTTACAAGATAAGATGTGGATGCAATTAGGACTGGATATACATTTGGGTGTAAAATACTTATTCCACTTAGGATGGAAGTATTCTTCTCTTGTACTTGAGGAATTAAGCTTGGATCACTTGGAAACAAAGCTTTATGATTAAATGATCAAAGGATTTTAGTGAGATGAGTGGGCTGTTTTAGAACAGAAAGAATGAGTGCAAAAGGTGAGAAAATAGTTGGGAAATGTCCAGTATTTATAAGACAAACTAGAGGAGCGCCAGTCTATGGGCGGTCCCCTTAAATAGGGGGGCGGTCCCCTTAAAATTAAGGGGGTCGCCCATGTATTTAAGGGGTTTACCCTAGGCTAGAGGCTCTCCAGTTTGTCTTTTATATAGGAGAATTTTCTGGAACATTTTTAGCCGTTTTAGGTCCGAAAATTTGAATTTCAAAATGTTTATTTTGAATAAAACATTTCTTTTAATTGTAGAAAATGTTTTGTAATGTTTATAAAAATGTTTACAACATTTTATAAAATTATAAGGTTGAATAAAAATTTCCTTTGATCATAAAATGCATTAAGCATTTGTTTATTCATACATTTAAGTGATTAAATTATCGAAATGAAAATTAACTACTAATTACTTGTTTACGTTTAATTTTACATTGAACGTTTTTTATATTTTGTGATTATCAAAACGTAAGGATGTGAAAAATATTAATAATTTTTTTAGGCATTATTTCTATCAACAAAAAGGACATGTTTTGAAGCATAAACGAAGAGTTAGAGAAAGTCGCTGATTCTGACAGCAAGACGCCGTATCATTCTAGACAAATACGACGTATCCAAGACATTGACGAATCAAAAGACCATTGCCTGACTTTGAAGAATATGCCGTATCCACATCAATGATACGCCGTATATAATACTCTGGTCAATGAAGAAGAACAAGCTGGATTTACCCAATACGTCGTATCCATCAAGAAGATACGGCGTATCCGTGCCTATACTTCACAAGAAACCACGAAGACATAAAGACTAATACGCCATATACAGAAGCCTCTATACGCCGTATCCAAGGATTATTATGCACGAAGATTCTGGAAGATATCAAACGTGGTCCTTACTCCAAGAAAGCCCAATACGCCGTATCCCACATCGCTCGATACGGCGTATCGAACCGACTACCAGACTCTATATATAGACGACCCAAAACTCAGTTTTAGGCATGCAAGTGAATCCCTAAACCACCAAGTCGACCAAGAGACGAATAAAAGAGCCTAGAAGGTCATAAAAGAGCCTCAAGATCATAGAAAAACTCTTGTAATCTTTGCGCAACCAAATACACGTTCGAGAATTAAATGTGTTATTCTTTATTTTAATCGTTCATATAAATCAAACCGAGATATATATTTAACAATGGACTAACGTATGCAGGACTGATACCATTTAGGTAATCATCCAGGTTTATGAAGATCTAATGTTTGGTTTGTTTATCTTTAATTGTCTTAATTTATCATTGATTGTTGTCTTATGTTATCAATTTAATACTATGTTTATGTGCTTAAGTTATGTGATCTACTGGTCTAGTCCTACAATATTTAATGAGCTTGCAACTTCGTGTTAATTGGGCGTAGGCTAAGAGTCCGGGATAGCTCTTCATGGATTACAACTTATATATCTAAATAAATAGGAAATCACAAATATTGACCATTCTTTATGCCTTTAGATTATAAAATCTATAGTTAAGCCGATAAGTGACCTTGGTATCGAACGGGAACGTTCTTATTCCATTGGTAAGGACTCGGACAGTGAGCTACTAGTATAGTAGTTTCTTCGTTAAGGCTGTAGGTGGGTAAAGTCTCATGAGCAAGGGTTTTAGTAATAGCACCATTACGTTAGATTCCTAAGATAGATTATAGATCAACATAAGGATGCTTTAAAATTGCCGAAAGCGTCCTAATTATGATGGATTAGCGTTGTCTATGGTCGTCTTAGGAAGAATAACCGCCTAAGTCTAGGAATGATATTGCCCTTACAATAAGTCAATCATTGTCACTATTAAAACAAACCTACGTTTTATCAGATTAGTTCATTGTTGAGTACATTTTCCCTTACATTAGTTCTCGGAAGCCGCTTCTCTAACGTTTGTTTGTCTTCAATAGTGTGTGTTTATTGCTAATACTTGTCATCCGAAAATTTTAGGTTAGAATACACAAAAACTCGTGCTAGACTCTCAGGCTGAAACCCATGTTTTTTCATTAGTTTAGGGTTTAAACTAAGATAACTATTAACTGATAGATTGAGGAATTAACGCTACCTCGGCTGTAGAGAGTCTACTATTGAATAAGACGACCTAACTTACCAACTAAGCTACATTTGACCGGTGGTACTCATGCCTGTTAAAGAGTATGTATTTTAAAGTATAGTCGACATAAATAAATAGTAAACGTTGATAATTAAAATAACTGACCTAACACCAGGACGACATCAATAGAATATACAGCCTACGACAACTACACAATCAGCTCCTGTACATAACAGTGATTCAGTAGCTGATAAGAAATAGAGTTAGTTAATTATTATTAACTCCTAACTAAGCAAACCGGGAGGCGGGCGACGCATCAACGCACAAGGGGTAGTTACAACTGCCCCCCACCACCACCTCCATCAAATAAAATATAATGAGAAATAAATCATATCCCCCCCCTCTAACTCTTCTTTCCTCTCGCCCACCGCACCTCCAACCTCTCACCTCCCGCCCAGCCAAAAAACTACAAAAATGTGTTCACCCACTCCGCATCCCCATAAATACCGGACCATAACATGAATTGCATCCAAACTTCTCCCACCCACACATTAACCTAAACTATTACAACACACCGAATCTGCTTAAACTGCCACGATGCATAAATATAGCACGTACCTCCAACACCCCGCTATAACCCAAATCAATCTGTTGACCATATAACACCCGATTAAACCATCCTCATCCACAGTCCGCATTACCAAAAAATACCCCGAATCCAGAAACTACAAGCCTATCATAAGTAGTCCCATATATGACTCTAGTAAAATGAGTTACACTCATGGCCTTTTTTCTTTTTTTTAACTGAATTCGTTTTAAAGACTTTGGGCACATTGACATAACTAGTCCTCCTCTTGTTTCTCCTTTTTTAGTATTATAAATAAGTATTTATGATTTGCAAAAACAGGCTCTTGTGGGTTTAGAAAAAGAGAAATGGACTAGGTTATAAGGGCTTATGGTCCTGGCGAAGCCCCATATTAGCTTAGGGCCATTTATGGACTTTCTGAATGTTGAGGGGCTTACATGGAATATTTAGTCATGCTGCCATTTTGTCTGACCATAGACAGACTGGATTTGTGACTGCGGGTTTGACTTTTCTTGCTTCGGCTTTGATTTTATGGCTTCTTATGAGTGTACTCTTAAATCTGATTTCCGTGTCACCGTCAGCTTAGCGCCTATTTTGACTGTTATTTCTTGATGATTTTTCTTGATATATCCGTATCCTAAGCACGCTAATAAGAACATAAATACAAGCATATTTTGCCTTTCTGGTCTGTTTTGGGTTTAATTGGTTAAATTTTAAGCATAAATAGCGTCTATGTGTATATTTCTACACTACCAAAATTCTGCGCCAAATCCAAACGATTGCGCGTGAGCTCAACGCAATATCACATGCCTTATAACCAAATACCTCGAAAGCTTCCCCAAACTAAACCATTGAAGTAGCAAATAACACTTTAGTTCGATCAAGAGCTTATAAGTCGTGATCACAACTTAATAAAACACCTCGATTTCCCATTTTCAAAGATTGTTTTCGTCTTTTAGATTATTTTTCTGATAAATGCGACTCCGAAACTCACAACTTTATATGTGTAGACGGACAAATGTATTGTTTTCATTACCGTCATCTGGTAAGCGTTTAAGGATCATAGAATAAAAACGCACGAATTAAGGATGTTTTAAAAGTATAACTGTCAATCATCCCCGATATAGTTTCACTTTTTCCCCCATGCTAAGCAAATAAAAACAATATCGATTGTCAATGTAGCAAGGTCATGACACTATCGCACTCACTTCATAAATACTAATTTTGTGAACTAGAGAGCATACTTTTTCCTCCGCGTAAATCCTAATATTGACACGTCAAACATTTTAACTACTTCACGTCAAACATACCCATAGGCTAGCATATTAAGCACAGTGCTGTTTAGCTCTGACAGATGACATATACAGTTACTTCAATTCAACAAAAAATAAGGATAGCGTACAGACGGTTACAATTCACACGACGATATATATTAGCTCTAGAGAGAGCCCTACACATACTTCTACAACAAATTTCAATGTCTAAGCTAGATTAATAGCGAGCGAGCGCACAATAAGGTACGAGAGAAGAGCTACACCAAACTAGTACTTGCACTATCATATCTCACATTCAAGCGGATCTATATCACCATAAGCACCACAGAGACAGCCCTTCACTAATCCACACTAGGCCTAACAGCTCACACAGATCACATATACACAAAACACACAGTGGGGGGTAGGGTGGAGATCTAAATGTTGCGGAAGGGTACCAATCTTATTCTTAGCACCATATACCGCGACTTGGTGATTGGGGGAGGATCTATGAGTTTGTTTGATAAGTGACAAAATATTAGAGGTAGTACAAAAAACATTTAAGCAAACGAAGATATGTTTTACAACCACCTCCAGTCCTTTAAGAAGGCTCACAACTATCGGTTTCACTCACATATCACAAAGGTAATTTTGGCGCACGGCGCTCCGATCAGTCTTAATAGCAATAACATGTAGCAAAAGCATCAAAATATTTTGACATTCGAGGCTACTCGAAAATACTTCCTCTAAGACGCATCATTTAGAAATAAGTGTACGTAAACACTCGGATTTGTGACCGGCAGAACAGCAAACTTTTATCATTCTCTGAAATGAATTATTATTGAATTCTACTTATCCCACCATCATGAATATCCCTAGAGGTATCTTTAAGGATATCAAAGACGAAAGATATTTATTAACATCGTGAATACATCTATATACTAATAGTTACACCAAAAAATTAAGTCTATTTCCTGATGTGTACTCATCTATTTCACATAATATTTCACGAAAGGCAGCTTTCTAAAATGAAAACTTGATCTAATGACAGCTTACATATAATAGTGAGGAACCAAACAAAAACCGTACAACTCTATTTATTTAAATATTTATATATAAAGGAGAAACATCAAAATGACATAATGGGTATACAGTAAAAGGCCACAATTAACTCACAATTTACTGCAGTTGAAAGAGAAATCCAACTACTCTTCGTTTAATGTCATGACTTATAAATACCGAAATCTACACTATCCACATCTTCTCATTCTCTTGCATTACCCGCTACTCATAGGACTAAAAGTCCGTGGGCCTAAGGGGTGGGGGGGGGGGGGGAGGATGATTATGGGGGGTACAGGGGGGGCAGGGGGGTGGGGGGGGGGGGTCACGTATTAAGTAGCTTTCAATATGTGTTGTGCCATTTGGATATAATATACCAAATCATAATTAAGGTTTCATTAATATATATAATATATATATATATATATATAATTTTTATAAAATCTATATTTATGATTATATAATGCACAAGATCTTACATTTACATAAACTAACGTATTTCCCAAGTCTAAACGCATTACTTAAAGTCTATATGATACTAAGTATCATTTCTCAGCACAATCATACAACAGCGATCATCACACAAATGTTAAGGAGAAAGCGTAGAACTCTAATGTGTATTAGACAAAGTTTACAAAGAGGGGATTATTATACATAGCGATCTGTCTCATTCACATTTGCGTATCAAAGACAATACATCTTATTCTTACCAACTGAAAAACAGAAAGCATTACGGACAGGGGGTCTGTATGGCCCAACTACTTCAATACATTATATTACCTTTACATATATAAATATATATATACATATATATATAGACTAATATTTTAATTTGTAGGGGGGGGGTTGAGATACAGATTATAGTAGTATGAGAAAGGGGGGGGGGGGGGGGGGGGGGGGGGTAGGTGGGGGGGAAAATGGGGGGGTTGGGGGGGGTGTGGGTAGTTATGAGGTATATATGTTATATTTAAGTCTAACTTATTAGTGAGAAACATACCCCACTAAGAACCTCCCCCCCCCCTCACCAAAACCCCCCACACCCCACATTTTAAAGTGTTGTAAACTATTTTTGTGGAAAAACGGGGTACGTGATAACAAAACAATAAGCAGGTAACAACCCTAATCGATAAGATTCCCTCACCCAAACTAAAACAAAAAAAAAAAAAAAAAATAAAAAAAAAAACAAATATTGATCTCCTTCAATAGTTTAACAATAGCATCGGTGTCTCTCGTGGTGCATTCTCTGACACATAAACCGTAATACGTTAGACCGTGTCTCTAAATTATGGCAAAGATAAACGTGACAATCGTACTAAGATAACAGGATATCGTGATTGATTTAGTCGCTCACACAACTCAATTATCACATCAAGTAAGCTATAGATCAGTCACAGTAGCTCAGAGTGAAAATCGGATAACAGACACCAAGATACCTACTCATTTAAACCGCAGTCTTCAGTAAGTTGTTTGGGCGGTATTTAACAATTCATGAGAATATCTGCAGGTCCTTGAGTATAATTATTTAACGAGTTAACTAACTTATATAAAATTCACTGACTAGCTAACGATACATTCGGAAAGGTCCCCGGTTAGTGTGTTCTATTCTTATAAAAACAAGCAGTTTAACACCGCTCGCTCGTTTATAAAGTCAATAAAGTATATAAAAGATGAGGCCTAAGAACAAACTAGTGTGTAAGGACAGAGAAGGAGAATAGCTAATATGAATAAGACCATCTGGTGAGTGTAGGCGGAGTCGATCAGAACCAAGACCTATACAATTAGTTACCGAGGGGGGTCCTTAGTTTCTAGTTGTAATAATTAAGCTGAGAACTCATAAATATAAAGGCAATATATAAAGTATACGATAGAAGCACCCAACCATATTAATTAGCACATCAGAAACTACATGCTGATAAATACGTAGTTATAACTTCAGCATTTAACATGTTATTATAAAATTACAAGTTCACTATTTAGCCATAACAACAGAGTAATGTTCCATTAATATAGCCAAAAGTGCCCATTTAAAGACCTAGTTAAATCCCAATTACCATATAAGACTATTTATATGGATATAGAATCATGTTTTAGAAGAACAGTCTTAGCCCAGTTTATGAGTATCCACAGAAAGTGGATTGGGTCCTAATGCTTGATAGAAATAGTGTTCCATAGTAGGTCCAATTTAGTACTCATTGGGGCCTAGTGGTGCTGATGTATAAGGCCTAACGAGTGCTAATTTCAACTTCATAAACGACTTTTATTATAGAGTTTTAGTGGTTCCCGTGGGTCGGGGTGTTTATTATTTAGGATCAGTATATTAAGCTCTTTTTAAAAACGTCCCAAGAAGTGGGTCTACTGATCTACCACCGTCCGGGTTTTAGTCATAAAACCATTTTACATAATATAGAGTTTTCCCGGTTTTTTAGGAAAATTTGTTACTTTTGTGTTACGAATGATAGTCTAATTTAAAACCATAAATATATAATTTATATATATGTAGTAAGGCTTCATGACTTAAAGTTTATTTTACAGAATCAAACTATTTTAATACATCTTTTTGATTATACGCCATACATATGGTACATATTAAATACAAAAGATCATTTACAAAAGTTTCGTCAGAAAATTTCACTTTCACCATTTTTAACGCCATTTACAAACCGTAAAGAGATGGTTGACTATCCAATTGATTCAGAATATACATGACTTTAGCTACAACCCATAGTTTTCACTTTTTAAATGGTTTAGTTCGTAAATGTGACTTTTTACACAATCTGTACAACATGTCCAGAATTGGCTAGTTTTAGTGTTTTGATCATAACTCATTCATTATTTATCCTCTAGAAGTGATCCAAATTGCCAAATGTTCATAAGAGAATTATCTATGACCTCATGCTATCAAATCCAACCTCAAACTCTCTGAGAATTATGGAATTATCTAGTTAGGTTTAATTGTGCCTTTATTTGCTCACTATTAAGATTTTAGAAATCAATCATCTTTGAACCAATTCAAGTCATTGTCCAAATAACAAACGAGGTCTCAATTTTATAAATCTTTGGGAAAACGACCCGGTAATCACTTACCGGTTAAACGTGCAGTATTTTTTGTAAGATTTTTCCTACTACCTTTGTCCTCAAGGGTAGTTTTGGAATTTTCTATACTTTATATTATTATACGTATAAAAATATACTCACCAATAAGTTTTCGGGTTCTCGGGGTCGGGTTAGTATTTAGATCAGTATATTATCCTTTTAAAACTCTCAAGAAGTGGGTCCTACCACCTCGGGTTTTAGTCATAAAACCATTTTACATAATATAGAGTTTGGGTTTTTAGGAAAATTTGTATACTTTTGTGTTACGAAGATAGTCGTAATTTATAAACCATAAATAGTATAATTTATATATTTTTATGCTTGGCTTCATATTTAAGTTCACTTTACAGATGTAAACTCATTTTAGTACATCTTTTGATTATACTTATACACATGTACACTTTAATACATAAAGGTCATATTGGATTTTTGGACTGAAATTTCACTTTCAACATTTTTGATGCCATTTACAAACCCTAAATAATTGGTTGACCATCCAACTGATTTATAATCTACATGATTTTATCTAAGTCCCATAGTTTTCACTTTTTAACCAACTCGGTTCGTAAATATGACTTTTTATCCCATCTGTACAGCAAGGTCCAGATTTGACTAGTTTTAGTGTTTTGACCATAACTCATTCATTATTTATCCTCTAGAAGTGATCCAAATTGCCAAATGTCTATAAGAGAATTATCTATGACCTCATGCTATCAAATCCAACCTCAAACCTACTGAGTTTTATAAAACTTGCTGTTCATTACAGCCTACAAATTTTATAGTTTTCTCACTTGTTTTAATGGTCATTTTAGTTAGATTTAACCTAGATTTATACACACATAACCCCTTTTAATCCTTGATCATCATACATCATACATATACATATACATTTGGAAATCAAAATAAAACATAAACAAGACTCATTAAATTTTACCACAAGAAAAGTGTAGAAAATGATCAAATGATCAAAAATAGACAAGTCTTGATGAAGGCTTCAATTCCAAGCTTAAATCTTCACCCAAAAATACTCTTGACCACCATTTTCTTTACCCAAAACTCTTATAAAAACCTCCTTATAACTTCAGCCCCAAAGTGTATAAAACCTTCCTTGAAAACCCCTTTTAATCACTTCCAAAGTATAAGAAACACACTAGGTAGTCATATTCACTAGTGTTCTTCGTTGTTTGATCTTAAAATTTTATGGAATGGGTGTTCTTGGTGATATATGTGGCGTCAATATGGAAAGGGAGAGAGCAAATCAGATTTTTGATTGATACTATGGATTGTGTGTGTTATTTTTGGTCAAAGTGGCCTTTTATATGTGTTGAAATGCCAAGTGTAGGCATTTGTGATGAGGTTGAATCACAAAGTGGACACCTCCCACTTTGTAATTTCCGCCCCTATAGGGGTGTGTTTTAGTGGGATGAGTTTTTAAACTTGTCCCACAATTTGTAAATACGGGTATTATCAAGTCCGATATTTAAAAAGGTACGCTACGTAAAGGTTTTACGTAAAATATGAAAAATGCGCATAACACGAAAAATAAAAACGAATGTAGTAAAATTATTTCCATGGCATTTTGAAAATATAAGCGTCGATGCTTAACGTAGAATTCGCCGGTTCTTTGTAAACGTCACGTAAATTACAAATGTAAGCCCTAATTCTCGCGGTTAGTCGTGAGTTCATATCTCAACATAAAAATGAAAAATATAATTAATACTCGAGAATAAAATAACGACCTAAAATTGGCGGATTGTCACAGTTAGGATACCGTTGGAAGGTGATGAGATACTTCAGGTTCATGGTGAACGTACTCAAGGAGTCGTGAAAACCTTAATGAACACAAAGATAGGTGAATCGAAATTGAGTGATATTTCCGTCGTATGAGATTTTATTGATGTGTTTTCGGAAGACTTGTCAATGACCAACACAACGAAAAGTTGAGTTCCGCATAGATTTGGTTCATGGAGCGACGCCAGTCGCGAAGTCTCCATATCGTCTAGCACCCTCGGAAATGCAAGAATTGTCTGAACAACTTCAAGAGTTGTAAGATGAAGGTTTCATACGACCTAGTCATTTTTCGTGGGTAGCACCAGTGTCGTTTGTTAAGAAGATGAGCATGGAGTTCATTTGAAGTTAGTGTTGGAATTACCGAGGAAGGAGAAGTTGTATGCTAAGCTTACTAAGAGTGAGGTAGTGAAGAATTGGGAAGTACCTACGACACCATCCGAGATATGATTATTCTTAGGATTGGCAAGTTACCTACCTACGTTTCATCGCAAACTTTTCTAAGATTGTTAAACCCCTTACTTCCCTAACTTAGAGGAATCAGAAGTACGAGTGGGACGCAGAACGAGAAGAGGCTTTCTAGACTTTGAAGAATGATTTGTGTGACGCTTCGATTAATCGAATATAGTGGTTGATGCGTTGAGTAGAAAGGGAGAGTGAAACTAAGACGAGTAAGAGAAATGTCCATGACTATCCAGTCAAGTGTTAAGGATAAGATATTGGCTACTCCATGTGAGACGTCCAACGTAGAGAACACGCCAACAGAAATGTTGCGTGACCTAGACCAACAAATGGAAAAGATGAGCAGATGATGGTTGTACTTTATGGATTAAATTGTATAGTAAGTATGAGTATGAAATTCGCTACTAATAGGTCACATGAATCTTGAATCAATCATATCAACATGCAAGCTTAGAGAGAATGAGAGCAAGTGAAAGGAAAATTCAAATATTATTTAGGAGGGAAATGAAAGTTGGTTACAAGAGCATCACCCTTTAATGAAGATTAGAGGGCTATTTATAGGCAATGGAAGGGAGGCTTTCCTTCTTTATTTTTCTATCTTGACAATACTAGTCCCTAGACTTTGGTTATTATGCTATTTCTTACTTAAAGCATAATAAACCTTATTACAAGCTATATTAAACTAAACAAAATAATGTCTAATAATAAAACCACATAATCGACACTTTTCATAAACCTAACAATCTCCCCCTAAGGGTCGATTATTCTGGGCGTTCCCTCCTTGGTCCTAGTGGTCTTCCATTCATGTACATCTCCCATCTTCTCATTTGATCTTGATACTTCAACCGAACATCAATCTCTTCTTCAAACAACTTAAGAAACTCAAGTTCATCATTTGTAAGTTCTTTTTGCACATATCTATACTTGACATCATTATAATAACTCTTTAGACCTTCAAGCGTTCTCCTCAATGTTGCATCACAAAACTT
>BQNB010051667.1:4553-38098 GCA_026074375.1 Tanacetum coccineum | reverse complement strand
GTTGTTTGTGATATATTAATAAAACCTAACTCTAAAAAATTTTAATAACACTTTCCCCGGCGACATGTCGCCGGGGAAACCTCTTTTTTATTTTTGATATATTTGTGATAGATTAATAAAACTAGGGAAACCTCTTTTTAATGTTTGTCCAAGTAACAGCAAACGTAATTAACACTAATTATCTTTTTTAAACTAAACAAATGAATCCCCAGCGACATGTCGCCGGGGAAAAGTTCAGAATACTTTGACTAAATTTTCTACGAGAATTGGTGCCACGTATGATCTATTTTTGTCGTTTAGTGCATATTCCCCGGCGACATATGTCGCCGGGGAAAAGTCCGTCACCTGTTCTCATATTTCTTGTAGTGTCATGTGAGGATATCTAAATTCAAATAAATTTCAATTCTACGAACGTATACTCATAACAAGCGTATGCGTATCTGCTTATATATGTATGCAAAAATAAAATGCTCGATAAGTGAATAAAAAAGTAAACATGATATCAAGTAGCTCATATTTTATAAACCCGTATTTTTCAGAATTTCAATAAACATATGGGCTTACATAAGCTTATTGTACCATAAGCTTAAATAGGCTCATAAGTCTCGAAATATGCCGAAAATTTTAGGCTTACAAAAGTTTGTCTAGCATTAAAGTGCTATAAACAGGATTTGCTCATCTAACGTATAACACAACTTAAATTATTTTTATCTCTTGCAAAGATTTCTCAACCTCATGCTTTTGAAAACCGGACCGGACTAGGCGGTCAGACCGGTTCAACCAGGAACGATGAAGCCACCATTTCGGTAACAAGGGGTTGGTAACAATAGCTGAATTCGCTGGGTCAAACCCGACGAGGCCCGGTCACAACTAGTGAAACCCGGTTAAAATCGGTTAAACCCGGTCAAAACAGGTGAAACTCGGCTAAACCCGGTGAAATCCGGTCAAAACAAGTGAAACCCGGCCATAACCGGTTAAACCCGGCCGCAAGCCGGTTAAAACCCAGTCAAAATGGCTAAACCGGAGAAACCCGGTCATACCCGGTGAAACTCAATTAAATCCCGCTCAGAACTGGTGAAACCAGTTAAAACCCAGTCAGAACCCGTTAAACCCGGTCACAACTCCGTAAAAACCCGTGAAACCCGGTCACCACCAGTGAAACCCGGTCACAGCCCGGTGACAGTTAAAACCCGGTCACAACCGGTGAAACCCGGTTAAACCCGGCGAAAGCCGGTAACAACCCCGTGAAAACCGGTCACAACCAGTGAAACCCGGTCATTCTGAATTTAGTTGGATGTATTTTTATACGATTTAACGTTAATTCGCCTGACAACTTTTAAAAATATAAACTTCAGCTGTCGGCTTATAATATAAGTTCCAGCCCCGACCCGAGCTCGAGGCCCATCCTCCGCCTCAGCTGCAAAGCTCCTTTCGCCACATATACCTTTAGTTTGATTAGATTAATAGCTAGATAGATGCAATTTTCTAATATTTTTATTTCCAGTAACATTTGTTGTGTGAATGTATATGCGATTCATTTTTTTCATTCATTACAACATCTTTACTTAATATTGTAGAATTTGTAAGATGTTCACAAAGTGCATGTCCATTACTCAATTCCCCTGCAGGCACATGTAACCTTCATCTGCCATCAAATGCAATCTTGTTACTTGTACATAAACTATCTCATAAATAAATTGTCTCAAAATATCCACAACGACTTCCATAATAAACTAGTTTTAATCCCCGTGCACGCACGGGGGTTGTATATTATGTTTTTTTATATATATAATTTTTTTTACTTTTAGTGTTTTATAAGTTATTATATAAAAGTTTAAAGGGTTATTTGTTTTTTTTAAGTTATAATAAAATTTGTAAATTTATAAATTTACACTTAACTCTATATAATTTATTTAAAATTAAACCACTAAAGTTTTATTAATTACCTCCTCTTTTTTTAAGTTTCTGTTTTTATAAATTTGACACATATATTTTTATGTGTTTTTTTTCTCCATCAGATTTCTCCACCAAAATAATGTCAATTTTGAAAGTATTTAAGCTTTTTAATTAAACATATATTCAAAAATAATAAAAAATCATAGTGGAGCATACATAATAAGAAAACATTTCTTTTTTTGAAATACGAAAGTCCCCATTTTTCGTTTTCCTTTACTAAGTAAACAATAAGTATATAAGAATAGTCCGCTTACGAGTTTATGTAGTTTCATCTTATATTTCATAAACCCAAAACTTTTCAGACTTTTTTTGAAACTTACGGGTTTACATAAGCTTATTATTATATTATAATAAACTTATATGAGCTCGTAAATCTTAAAATAAACCAAAAATTTTGGGCTTACTAAGTATAAGACGAAACAAATTTTGGGCTTATTCGTAGTCATTTTTTTAACGGTCACGAGCTAGGCAGCAATAAAGCTACGTGGGTGAAATGGAGTAGAGTTTTGACTGCTATTGATCATGGTGGTCTTGTGGTGTCTAGCCTATATGCGTTAAATAGAGGTTTAATGGTTAAATGGTTTTGGAGGTTTTACAGTCAAAAAACGTCCTTATGGGCAAATGTTATAAAGGCTATTCACGGTGAGGATGGGAACGTGGATAAGGCGCATTATATTGGTGGACGGACTTGCTGGACGAGTATTGTGCATGAAGTTAAGGTTTTATGTAGTCAAGGGGTGAACATTTTAGATTGTATGCGGCTTAAGCTGGGTGATGGGGAGAATACTAATTTCTAGAAGGATAATTGGTGTAGTGTCATTTGTAGTATACTCTTGTTGATCTCATACTATATCGATCATGTAGTGTTCTATGTGCTAGTCATCATGCATCTTTCACTGCTCTACAATAAGATGGTTATAATTACCTAATAGTAATGCAGCTTTGCGAGGCATTTACAGCTCGAACAACACACGTCCTATATGAGCGAAACACATGTTATACAGAAGAGAAGATATAAAAGGGGTCGTAGAAACAGCTATTCTAGCAATATGGATGAAGAGATGAGGATACAGTCAGGAATCTTAGAGATCCATCGACGCTTATGATAAGGCGCGCAACACAGAACTGGAATACTCTGCGACGAGTATTGACGCCTGTAAGGTGGTAATAGTTTGTATGTGCGATTCAAATAGTAGCGAGGTGATCATTATGTACGATTGTATGCGGCTTAAGCTGGGTGATGGGGAGGAAATACTAATATTCCTATTGGAAGGATAATAGGTGTAATGAATGGTATTCTTAAAGATCTATTTCTCTCAGTTAGTATGCTCTTGAGTGCGTGTAAATTGGTGAAGGTTTTGGCACAAAGTTAAAATGACCCTAGGCCTGTGAGTTCTTTTTTTTCGACGTCATGTTAGGGGTGGACTAAACACTGATATCTTCTCTATCTCACTAGACTAAAGTTAATAGCTCTTTACTGTACATAGTGTTAAGTTTCTAGCTCAAGTAGACTTGCGACTATTTCTAGTGCATGTGATGCTATTACTGGCTAGACACGAAGACTATAGGACATGAGAATGCTATTCGAGTCAACTTAGAACCGAGTACAAAGGAGTGAGATATGGTTTAACTAGGAGCGCGGAGGATCAGAGTGATCTTCTATTCGACAGGTTTCTCGATGAGATATAATGCGCTTTCCCCGAGTATGTTTGCTCAAAAGGACTTAGGGGGTTAAGAAAGTACGTACCGATTAAGTGAATATGTACTTGCAGTGGAAAATCAAAGATTGATGGCCTTCCTACGCGGTTTAACAAATTCTCGAAAGAGTATCATGATATTCATTTCCATTTTAGTGGTCACACTGATTGTGATGGCCGGGTCGAGTCATATCCCCCCCCGAGCATTTTGTTCTTACGGTGTCATTTGTCAAAACCTATTGCTCGCAAGGATCATGAAAGTGGTGGAACGTCACATATGTTCGAATGTAGTGTCGTACGCCTTAGTGTATCTTTGATAGTGTCTTTGGTATTGCGGCAAATCTACATTATGTAAAGGTGTGTACTAATACTATGTGGTGGCAGTTATGGACGTACGTAACAAGCTCCTTTTTGATGAATAAAGTTCAATCGAAGTCGGTTTTTTTTTGATAGTGTTCAGTTTCTATTCATTTTATGTGTGAAGTTAAGAAGTAAAGCCTCGTTTAGTTGGAACGAATGGCTAAAAAATCCCTATCTTATTGTTTTGTAATTCTAGCTCCTTGCTAGTGTTTTCTTTGAAATAAAATGCCGTTCAAAAAAATAGACGAAACAAAAATAAGCTTATATGTCCACAAATAATCTTAAACAAGCACCCTCATCGGTTACGAAGATTAACTAGAATTCTAAAATTTCAACACAAGTTAAGAAAATTAACTAGAATTCTAAAAATTCTAAACAAATTTGAAAGTGCGAAAAATTCCTAGAAACTTGTTTTTGGATCTTATAGTCTTACGAAACTTTGTCTAGCATTAAAGTAATCTAACATAACACAACTCATGTTATTTTTAACCACTTACGGGTGGTTTTGTGACAAAATGACTAGAGATCACAAGTTCAATTCCTGTTATGTGTAAACAAATTGAAGTAGCCATGCCATCCTCTTAAAAAATAAAGGCTTTATCCTGTGTGGCGTTCAAACACCATAGATTATTCGTCCAAAAGGTCAAAAACCATGGTAACAAAAAAATAAAGAAACTATGAAGTTATTTTCTACCTCTTGTAAAGGTCTCTCAGCTTCATGGTTAAGCAGAAGAAACGATTCTACATTATATACCAAAGTGTTTATGTTATTTCCCATGTTAACATCATGTGACGTGTCATGCATATAAACTTGATATAGATCACCCCTCTGATTCATCAACCGGATAGAAAATATTAAATAAATGAAATTTTGAACCGGCTGGGTTCTAGAAGATTCCGTAACAAACTATTCAAACTTTTCAATAGTTTGCTCCACATGTACAATACGAAATCTCCCGCCAAAATCAGTTCATAAAAAAAGACACACTTTATTTTGTTACAAATAACCAAAACAGATTTTCATTTTCTGTTAATCATCCTAATCAACAACTTTTTCTAATCAATTAGTAAATAATCTTTCTTCATCAATCGGTTTCGATTGTTTGTTACGAACACACACACACATCTTGCATTTTCGGCTTTAATTGACTACACTATATGTTGAATCGTAATCTCTGTTCATGTTCGTTTCGGTTTACGAAATAATCTTTTCGTAATAGAGCTGTTTCGATTCGTTATTATCGCTTAGATTTGTGCGTTTTAGCAGTTTGTCTGTCGTTAGTGGTCAGCTAGCTAGTGTTGTTTTTGGACATTTGCTCATTTTATTTATTTCAATTCTCAGTTGTAGACATTGTTGTTGCATAACATTTCTAGACAGTAGTACGAAAGTATACTAACGGCATAACAAGCGTATTGCGTATATATGTATGCAAAAATAAAATGCTCGATAAGTGAATAAAAAATATACAAGATATCAAGTAGTTCATATTTTATTAACCCAAAATTTTCAGAATTTTAATAGACTTACGGGCTGACATAAGCTTAATATATCATAATAAGACTAAATTGGCTCATAAGTCTCAAAATAAGCCAAAACATTTGGGCTTACAAAATGTTGTCTAGCATTAAAGTGGTATAAACAGGATTTGCTCATCTAACATATAATACAACTCAAATTATTTTGTATCTGTTGCAAAGGTCTCTCAATCTCATGCTTTTGAAAACCGGACAGGACTAGGCGGTCAGACCAGTTCAACCAGGAACAATGAAGCAACTATTTCGGTAACAAGGGGTTGGTAACAATAGCTAAATTCGTTGGGTTAAACCTGACAAAACCCGGTCAAAATCGGTTAAACCCGGTGAAATTCGGCTAACCCGATGAAATCGGGTTAGAACTGGTTAAACTCGGTCCCAATCTACTTAAAAAGATTTCAAGTTGATTCCTATAAATTAAGCTTTGTGCTTCTTTCTATTCTTAACCTCTGAAAATCGACTTCTGGAGTTAGGGTTTCAAAAATATGGTTAAGCACACCCAAAATCCGAGTTTGGGTATTCTATTTATAGTCGCTGGAAAAAGGTCGATACGCCGTATTGGGCTCCTCCAATACGGCGTATTGGGAGTTTCTTGGAGTAGGGACCACGTTCGATATCTTCTAAGTCTTCCAGTATATTCTACTACTATATTTTGAATATGGCGTATAGGGATCTTTTGGATACGGCGTATTGATCATAAATTCTTCGTGGTATCCGGTGAAGTCCAGGCACAGATACGCCATATCTTCCTTATTGGATACGGCGTATTGGTTGTCAGAGACAGAAGCTTCAAATGTCTTCATCTAAGCTCCAAATTGCGTGCCTTTGAGCTAAATCTTCACCAAGTGCTCCGTAATTATTGCAAAACTAAATTTAAACAATTAAGTACCAATTCATGCAATAATTACATCAAATGGGTTAGAAAACTAGGGATAAATGATACGAATAATTTGAGCTTATTTGATGTTATCAAATGTGACACCCGTGATCTGAGCAGGTTAGTCATACTGTTAGGTTTGGCGAAGTGTTCATGTGTGTTTTATGTGTGATCTATGTGGCTTTGCCTATGTGATTGATAATCATTTTGAGGTGTGTGTTCATCTTAATGTTGAATGGTTTTAGGGTATTTGTTGAGTATTTCCATTTGTTCACGTGTAGTGACAATGGAAATGAGTGTGTATGCATGCATTGCTACGTGAATATGTGGATGTCTAGGCGTTGGATTAATGTGGAACGTATGTCCTATGGGAAGTGAATGAGTTTTGTGAAATATAAGAGTTGGTGGTAAATTTTCTAAAAATAGAAAGTATGTTGGTGAAATAAAAATTATAAATAGAAAGTTAGTATGGAGTTTTTGTGCAAAAAGGTTTACCAAAATTTCATAGGTTTTTGTAAACACTTAAGGTAAAGTAAATAATAATGTAATTAATAATAAAAAAATAAAAATATATATATATATATATGTATAGGGGTGATCGGCCAAAAAGAAAGGAAAGGAAAAAAAAGGGAAAAATATAGCCTAGTCTAACTAAAACTATATTTGGTATTTATCCTAATCATATATACTAAATAATTAAAACCCCTAAAGCTATTTTTCCTTCCCCCTTGGTGTTGATCGGCCGAACAAAAAAAAAGAGAGAGAAAAATTCTCTTCAGGCTAGGTGGTGATTTGTAATAAAGATTTGAAGATTTAAAGTATAGTTCATCACCCTTTGTAAGTTAATCATCTTTAAAACATTTAATAATTAATATGATAGATCATTAGGGTTTTAATAAATCTGTAATTGATGATATATAATCATGTTATAATGATTAGGGTTTGATTAGAGTCATTTTAACGCTAATGTTAGGGTTTAATTTTCGTTAGATCATGAATTAGGGTTTGGCAGAATTTAGGGTTGTGTTCATCGGATGATATCTCAATGATGGTAACATGAATTTTTATGAATCTTATGTCCATTGATAAGTTCAGAGAGTCTATTTTTCAAAAAGTCTAGCCTTGAACGATTTCGAGTTGGGAAGTTAGTCAAACAGTCCGCGCAAGAAAAGTTGTCAAAGCTGTGATTTTGGGTCAGATTACGAGGTGTAAAACCCTTACTTGAAATTTGAATTAAGGTTATCCAAAACACCAAGATCATATTTCATGTGTCTATTAACTTCAGTCCAAAGGTCTAAGGATAATTCATTCTCTAAGTATGTCTAATAGGGTCAAACGTTTTAGTGTGCGTGCAGATCCGAATCTGAGTAGTTAAAAGTTAGAATTTATTTGAGGCACTTAAGAGTGGAAATAAATTAGTGAAAACATAAGGTAGATAGTAAACTAATGAAAGTGAATGTGTGATTTTTGGTAGAATTTATGAAGGTCAGTAGGTATGGTTCAGAAAATAGGAAAGTGACACTAAAATTCTACATTTTCGGGTAAAATGTAGAACATTAGAAGTATGGGTAAACGAATTGGTTAACGTTGGGCATGGTGTCGGGGTGACCCATGGAGGTAATCAAACACCTTAGACATCCATCATATGATTGTTACATGGGCTTAATCATTTGGCTTAGTCGCGTGTAACACGTTATTGTTTTGTTGTTTAGTTTGGTGCTAAGGATTTGGGAAGCTGCTTAAGCATCAAGTGAGTTTCATAGTCTCTCTTTTTACATTATTTTAAAATTGGGATGAAAATTATGCTTGTGGTTTAAAAAGGTTTTAATTGTTGTGATTATGTGTTTTAATTGAGTATGGACATTGTGTGACTGTTATATGACTTCATGTTGCATGTTGATTGTGGTTTACTTGCATGTTCTATATTGGCATGTCAAATGTTGTTGATTTGGGATCGGATGAGTACGCCTACTCAATGTTGTGTTGGTCCAGGCCTAAGTATAAGTTCCAGCTGGTAGACTTTTAGGTGTGTAAGTGACATATTTGGGATCGGATGAGTACGCCTACTCAGTGTTGTGATATGGGATCGGATGGGTACGCCTCCCCAGTGTATGGTTTGTTGGTTTGATATGATGATGTGGATTGCATGTTAGCATAAGTTCATGATAGTACATAATTTTCCTACATTGTTTTCTTAATCACAGTAATTAATTTAAAGTTTGTATTGTGTGTCTTAAACCTATGACTCTCACCAACCGTTGTGTTGACGTTTTTGAGCATCATTTTCAGGTGAGCATCGTGAGGATGTTAAGATTAAGAGAAGTGGTTAGAGAGACCATAGGCTGCATGCAAAGTTTAACCTCCTAGTCTGTTTCTTGCATTGTTTGGATTATTGATTGCTATGGTTTGAATTATTTAGGTTGATTTGGATATTTTTGCATGTCTTGATATTGGTGAGAACCCCTTTTCATCAATATAAGACGCCATTTGTTTTATCGTGTTGTTTTGGGTATTTTCATGACACTTTGTGTCTATGTTTTGTTTATTTAATGCATTCTAGTTCCTCTATATAGACGTCATTGTGTTGTGATAATATCCATTCTCGTTACGCCTCGTGTTTCCGCCTTGGAGGGGTGTGACAGATTGGTATCAGAGCCTTTGGTTATAGAGAAGTAGGTGGTTTGTCCTAGACTATAACCTAGAAGTCCTTCATATAGTTGCATCTTAGGGTTTAAGTGTTTAACTACGTATCTATTATATTTTTTTTTCAATCCGAAAGCTTTAATTATCCTTATTTTTGCCTACCCTATTTAATATGGTATATGCTATACTCTTAATAAGGTAGCCATGTCTCCCCCTAACCGTAAGAAGTTTCGAATAGGAGTTGCACTTGCAACTGGGCATAGGATGTTTAAGGACCCAAAGTTGGACTTCAGTGGAAGCGGTGTAACCGCAAAATCCGAATTCCTATTGACCTATACCCGTGCAAAGTCGAAGAAAAGATGACTATGGAAGAAGTTGATGGGGAAATGGTTGAGAAAATTGAAACGAAAATGATTGCAAAGTATGGCACTATCACCAAGTTTCCTAGAAAATTTCCCTGATATGCAACATCTAAAGAAGAACCAGTGAAACAACCTAAAACCCATGACTTGTATGGATTTGTGGATCACTTACAACTCCAAATAGGAAACCCTATGAATGAGTTTGCACCACACCGACTGCCTCAGCCATAGGGTAATATGAACGGTTGGCTGATTGAAGATGATGAAGATTTGGAAAAGAATGAGGAATAATCGGATCTCGAGTCCACAGCCAGGAGTGAACCCAAGCGTTTTGAGTTGGAAGACACTTGTGAGAGTAGAGTTCGATTCAACACTTGATTTTTCGTCTTGTTTTGAGTTTTAAGATTTTAGTTTGTTCGACTTTGGTTAAATCCATGTTAGGAATGTCTACTTTTGGATTATTGGATTTTATTTGAATATTTTAATAATAAGGCTTAGTGATTGTTGGATTATTTTTCATGTGTGGTGATTTGTTTGATTTGAGTTATGTGTTATGTGGTGTGTTTATTTCATGAAGTGTTGTCATAGGAGGAGTACATTTTTAAAAAGGGACATCTATAATTATGGTGTCCAACATAATTATACATGCGCCACAACACACGTGGACTTGCAAGTATGATTACATGGATTGGTGTTGGCTCGTTATATGTGGGTGATATATGTATGTATATGAGGGATTAAAGTGTATAATAATATTTTGGGATTTGAAATCCTTATTATACCGTCTAAGGTATATAAATTTTATCCTTTCAAAGAAATGGCTCCAAACCGTCAAAGTCAAAACAATAATAACGAAAATCCTGACATTGCTGAGATCATCGCGCAGCAATTGCAAACCATCATCCCTTAAATTATCAACCAAGTAACTACCAATGTGAATAATGTAAACGCAAACAATGGCAATGGTGGGAATGGAAATGGTGGAAATGGCAATTGTAACACCCCCAAATAGGGTCGCAGCGGAACGATGTGTCCGAGAGCGTTACTCCATAGATCAATAGCACAAGATATGAGAACGACCTATATAAGAGTCGTTTTAAAAATACGATACATTGGATTTATTAAAATCGTTTGATACAAAGCATAAAGGCTTAAATTGTTCAACATTTGATAACAAATATTTTAGATCACAACAAATATCCTTAGATGTGATGACTCCAAATCTTTTATGCATGACTCCCCAAAAGAGTATCCCTAATGTATCCTTAGCACCTTGTGCCTCATTGACCTGAGAAAACATGCTTTAAAATGTCAACATAAATTTGGTGAATTCATATGTTTATGTAAATATAATGTAGGACCGCAAGATTTCCCCGTGATTATACAAATTGTGCACCCATCACAAAATGTTATTACGTTGCCCTAAGCTCATGACACTGAAGCTCGACATGTATGAATGCAATATAAATATTGCCACATTGCCCGTGATGATGTTCAACCTAAAACATCCCAAATCCGACATGGTATACATCCATTGGTTCACTCCGTGACACCAGTGAGAGCTACTCACCCAGATGGGGATGTCAATCCCAAATAGATCTATTTATAACATTCGGGCTCCCACAAAGAAATTGACAGTTCATGATAATGGGCTTAGAGGGTTATCGCTACTTAGGCAAACACGTAATCATGATAAAAATGTACACTTGCGTTAAATTTGTAAACCAATGCATGTTTCTCACCCCAGAATTTGTAAATCATTGATATTGTAAAACATGGGGCTATGAACTCACCTTAGCCGGTAGTTCTCCTTGAATTGCAAATGCACCAAAAGTATGACAAATAAGTGACGCCGTTAAATACCTAAGTAAGTATGGCAAGTCTTAGTCTACAAGTTTAGGCTAACGACTCAATGTATAAACTTTAATGACATTGCAATTTACATAACGCCATGTTATCATTGCTTGTGTGGCGACTTTTATGTTTTAAGGAAAAGTTTCTAGTTGTTGTCTCTCAGAAGGACGTACGATTATATATAATCTATTATATATAAGTATAGTGTTTATTAATAAACATTTATATTAATCGTGTTAATAAAACTCGTCAGTTTATTTTATAGGAACATTTCAAGTATTCCATGTGTCAAATGTTTAATAAAAATTCTTTATTACACTATTTACCCTTAACTTCTCAAAGTTACACTTTTAGTCCTTCTAGTTTCCAATTTTTACACTTATGGTCCTTATACTTGCAAACTATATTTTAAGTCCACTAGGTTTCCCAAAATGTCAAAAACAGTCCTTCAACTTATAACAACAGTGAATTGGCAGATTTAACCCCTATGTTTCCATTTTGACACTACATCGCTTTCTTAACCGAGCCAACCATTTGCATGACAAAGTTTACGTGTGGTTTTGCGTATATTTACGTCCCAAGGGTCGTGTATGAATTTCGACTTATATTACGTTTTATAACTAATATTTGTTTTCGAGTCTTATGAAACCGAATAAGCCATCATGGCTTATTAAATAAACTATGCCAACATACATTTTACTAGTTCTAAGTCCCCTTGTCGAGCCAACGTGTTTTTCACAAAGAGTTTACGTATGGAATCGTTAAATATCAAGCTTAAACGTTTCACGCAAATGTTATTCTTGGTTTTGAGTCCAAGATATATCAAGTAAGCTTTTGATTGTCTAGGGATGATTTATGTTACGAATGAGGGTTATGTTAAACGCCACACAAGTCGATATAACATACGAAATGAAACGGAACGGAATGGAATGGGTTACGAATTTGTAACCCTTTTAACTTAACACAACGTCTCTAATACGTATAATCATAAAATGAAGGATGGTTTAGAATGAGTGTCGACTTACAAAGGTCCTAGAGTGAGGAGAAATAAGATGATGAGCGTCGAGTGTTAACAACCCAAATGGAAATCCTGTTTAGCTTCCTTAAAAGAGTTAACCCACTATGCGCTCTTACAACCCGAACCTTTACAAAACCCTCTCCTTTGCCTTGCTTCTTTGTAGCTAATCCTGATACTTAGGAGAGGTGATAGTGAGGGAGTGTGTGATAGCAGGTGGTGGTTTTGAATTATTCAACGAATAGGAGAGGAGTAAAGTAAGGATGTGGGTTTACTGTAAGGGCAACGAATGAACTAAACAAATGTGTGAGTAAGAGTTAGGGACGAATGCAAGAGAGGGTGAGTTGGGGAGAAAAGTGTTCATAGTTGGGTTGTGTGTTCGTGTTCCTAGCACATATCTTATGTAGGAAAGGTTAAATGCTTTAATCTTAAACTTACCTTGGTTAGGGGTGGGTTAAATGATACATGATGTAAGAAACTTGTAAGTCTCTTCCTCATCTCCATGCTTATGGGACGGCTAAGATTATGCCAAGGACATCAAGATAAGACATTCACTAGATACATGAGCCCTTATGGTACGTGTGTTTGGTTATTAACCACCTTTTGTATAAGTTTAATAGGTTTAGTGGTTAAGTTAGGGCTAGGTTCAAGTACTTAGCTAGTGACTAGGAGTTTTAAGCTCACATTTGATTCTCTTATATTACTTGACGTGAACAAGAGAAAGGAAAGAAGATCAAGATTGATCTTATGTAAGATTTCACTAGATTCTTAGTACCAAACCTTAATGAGCTTATACTTGTACAAGATTTATGCTAGATTTCATATGTTAAACCGTCCTTTTTGTCATGAAGAAATGGGGACAAAATATCAAAACTAGCTTTTGTAAAAGATGCTACTAGTCACTAAGTACACATCCTTAATGAAACAAAGTTTGTACAAGATTTAGGGAAGATATGTGTGTGCTTGTCTTGTACTCGTGTAGTGAGCTAGGAAGGCAAAAGATCAAGTTTTAATCTTGTATGAGTTGTATTAGATACCCTAGTACACTTCTTTAATGAATTAGGGTTTGTACAAGGCTTTGCTAAGTTTAAATTAAGCACATGTTGCTTAAGATCCATAGTGTAAAAGGAATTAATTTGTTTACAAGTGTGTTAGGGTGTGACCGGCCCTATGAGGGTTAATAATACAAAAAAATAAGTTAATTTTTGTGTTAAGGGTATAAAAGTGAGCATTGGTTTGAGTATAGATGAGTTTAGGTGCTTCCGGGTATGCCTAAACGTATTTTATCGCGAAACGTAAGCGTTTTACATAACCAATAAAAAATATATAAAAAGTTATAAATTATACTCTAAATAATTCTATAACACTTGCTTGACGCAAACTATAACTTGATTGGTGTCCGTTTACGTTGAATGATGATTTTTAGTTTACGCGATTCAACTATACGATAATAATTAAAAGTAAACGCGCAAAAGCCTAAAAATAAATAATAGAATAAATGAAGTCGTAAATGACCTGAAAATGTGAAATGTTACAGTCTCCACCCGTTAGAAGAGCCTTGTCCCCAAGGCTCAAGTCGCAACACTTGACGAAGGTACGGGTTTAGTGAAAAGATGCGGATACTTCTTTTGAAATTATTCTTCACGTCCCCATGTGAACTCAGGACCTCTCCTCGAGTCCATCGAACCTTGAAAATTAGGGTACGGCTTTTCTTCAACCATTTGACTTCTCGATCCATGATCTCTATGGGTTCCTCCACAAAACGGAGCTTGTAATCCACATGAAGTCCTTCCAACGGAACGGCTAATGGTTCGTCGAAATAACATTTCTTCAAGTTGGATACATAAAATGTATTGTCAACCTTGCTCAACTCTTGAGGAAACTCAAGCTTGTAAGCAAAGGGTCCATCCTTTTCCAGCACCTTGAAAGGTCCAACATATCTAGGGTTTAACTTCCCCCGTTTGACAAAACGTACGACCCCTTTCCAAGGTGAAACTTTAAGCATAACCCTATCCCCAACTCAAAACTCCATCGGCTTACACTTTAAATCGGCGTAACTCTTTTGTCGATTACAAGCAGCTTGGATTCTTTGTTTGATTTGGATGACCCTCTCGGTTGTCTCTTGAACTATTTATGAACTAGTGAGTTGAACTTCTTCAACCTCAGCCCAACAAACAGGTGAACGACACTTTCGACCGTAAAATGGTTCAAATGGTGCAGCCTTAGTGCTAGCGTGATAACTATTGTTGTAAGAAAATCAACTAGTGGCAAATGTTTAACCCAACCATTTCTAAAGTCGATCACACAAGCACGTAGCATATCCTCGAGAGTTTGGATAGTTCTCTCGCTTTGTCCATCAGTTTGCGGATGGTATGCAGTACTCATATCCAAGCTAGTACCCAAAGCCTTCTGAAGTGATCTCTAGGAATTTGATGCGAACCTAGGGTCACGATCACAATTGATTAAGATATGTATCCCATGTCTCGTGAATACCTCCTTAAAATGCAGCAAGTAATGTATGAATGAATGTCCTATGAAAATCTCTTTGTATGATGCAATGTTTGAAAACGGTTATAGTCCAAGTAAAAATATTTGACTTGGTTCTCTATAACCTTGGCTCTGATACGAATCTGTAACACCCTTAAATAGGGTCGCAGTGGAACGATGTGTCCGGGAGTGTTACTCCATAGATCAATAGCACAAGATATGAGAACGACCTATAAAAGAGTCGTTTTAAAAATACTATACATTGAATTTATTAAAATCGTTTGATAATTGGGCCACCAATATAGCTTTATCATGTCCTGGTACATCTTGTCAGAACCCGGATGGATGTAGTATTTTGATTTGTGAGACTCGTGCATGATTACAGTCCTCAAGTCACCATAACATGGTAACCAACTTCTGCCGTTTAAGCATAAGGTTCCATCGGTGCGGGGCTCCAACATCTCCTTCGGTATATCCTTCCTGATCATACCTCCTACATCTTCGTTCTTGAGATTCTTTGGTTTCTGTTCTTCAGTCTGAGCATTTAAGATATGTTTGGGAAGATCCAAACTAATAGTCATAACTAAAGCTCAGACTCTTAATGGTTTAATTCGATTTTTCCTGCTCAAAGCATCAGCAACAACATTTTCCTTCCCCGGGTGATAACGAATCTCACAATCGTAATCACTGAGCAACTCTAACCCACGACGTTGCCTCATATTCAGCTCCTTTTGGTCTAGTATGTGTTGTATACTCTTATGATCTGTGAACACTGTACACTTGGTTCCATACAAGTAGTGCCTCCAAATCTTTAGAGCAAACACCACTGCACCAAGTTCTAAATCATGAGTAGTATAATTTTTCTCATGAATCTTCAACTGTCATGACGTATAAGCAATCACCTTCTCGTTTTGCATCAACACCGAACCCAATCCTTTATGTGACGCATCGCAATAAACAATGAAGTTCTCAACTCCTTGAGGGAGAGCTAAGATAGGTGCGCTACATAACTTATTCTTCAATGTCTGAAAAGCTGCTTCCTGCTTGTTACCCCATTCAAAGGCGACTTTCTTCTGAGTAAGTTTGGTCATCGGCTTAGCGATTTTTTAAAACCCTTCAATGAATCTTTGGTAGTATCCAGCAAGACCTAAAAATTGATGAATCTCTGTTGGTGTTTTAGGAGACGCCTAATATTTAATAGATTCGATCTTGGCAGGATCTACGTATATGCTTGTCGTCTATCCATGTGACGTGAAATTGTACCGTAGGTATCCCAAAATTCACCATTTTGAAAACTTAGTTATAGCTTCTCTTCTAAGCAAGTTTAAAATTGCCTTAAGATGCTGTTTCTCATGGTTCCTTTGCTGTTCTTTGAATAAATTAGTATATATCAATAAAGACAATTACAAACTTATCCAAGTATGGTTTGCACACTCGGTTCATGAGGTCCATGAATATCGCAGGTGCATTTGTCAAAACAAAAAAATGGCATTACTTGGAACTCGTAATCGACCTTAATGAGTCCTAATGCATCATTCGGAAATTTCCTCTTCATCGTACTATTAAGCTGATGATAACCCGACCGTAAGTCTATCTTCGAATAAACACTGGATCCTTGTAGTTGGTCAAATAAATCATCAATCCTTGGGAGAGGATAACGATTCTTCACCGTTAGTTTATTCAATTCCCGGTAGTCGATGCACATCCGGAATGATCCGTCCTTCTTTTTGACAAACAAGACCGGAGCTCCCCAAGGTGAGGAACTGGGTCTTATAATTCCCTTGTCGCGTCTTGTGTAGTCTTGAGTTGCTTCGACAATCGTTCATGTAGTGAAGGAGCCAATCGATAAGGTGCTCGTGCTACAGGTGCAGCACCAGGTACCAAATCGATCTGGAATTCCACTTGTCGAGTCGGTGGAAGACCCGACAAATCTTCAGGAAATACTTCAGGAAAATCTCGAACGATTGGTACGTCCTCAAGTCGCTTCTCCCCCGACTTGTCTTCAATCTCCTTTGTAGTAACATGTGCCAAAAAGACGTGATGTCCTTTCAATAAATATTTATGAGTTTTGGTGCACGAAATGATGTTCAAATGAGTTCCGTTTCCCCGGCTGCTTCCGTCACCATGGACAATTAGGGTTTCATTTCCCTAGGGAATACGAACGATCTTCTCGGCACAATCAATGATAGCATGGTACTTTGCCAACCAATCCATACCAACTATGACGTCGAAACTACCAAGTTCTACGGGCATTAAGTTAATGTTGAAGGGATGATCTAAGAAGTTTAATGTACAACCCCGAATGATAGTGTTTATCCTAATTATTTTCCCGTTGGCTAGTTCAACATCGTAATAATGGTCTAATGTAGTTGGTGTGATATCAATTAGGGAGCTAAATGTAGTAGATACAAAACTCCTATCGGCACCAGTATCAAATAGGATAGAAGCATAGCGGTTGTTTAGAAGGAACGTACCCGTAACGACGTTGGAGTCTGGGTTTGTCCCCGCATTGCCCACCACTTACACTTTTGTTAGGGAATTGCCATTCCTACCTTGATTACCATTGTTTTTATTCTTCAACTTCAGGCAGCCACTCTTGAAATGCCCCTAAACACCATACTCATAGCAAGTTCCAGCATTCTGAGTTGTTTCGGAGTTCCCACGATTGTTATTATTACCATTAGGACCAGAACTCCTACAGTCACGAGCCAGATGGCCGATCTTCTTGCACTTATTACACCTGGGAGCACATGGCCCTTTGTGGTGATAGTTGCATTTTGTACACAAGGGCAATGATCCCGTGTACTCCCTCTTTTCACCAGGCCCAGCAGTGTAAGCCCTCCTAGTGTTCTGCCTCTTGTTTTGTTGTTGGTGCCCCTGATTGTTTCTAGCATTAAACTCCAACTTTCTCTTCTGCTCAGCTTATCTTTCAGCAATAGTGAGGACTTTTTGATCCATCTGATCATTAGCAAACTCAATTGCTTTCTCCATCGTCTTGGGTTGATATGACATTACATTTCCCCAAATCATATAAGGAAGTCCACACCCATATATTTCTCTTACTCAATGATTCCTCGTGGAACAGCCGTCCACTCATTCGTGCATGCTCTTGATAACGTAGAGTGTAACTCGCCGGACATCTTTTCCTTTTCTTTTAGGTTCAGAGCTCAATTTCCAACACTTGTTTCACACCCTCTTGGGCAGTACTTGGTCTGTCATCTCTTCTTTAGTACCTTCCAGTCCATGCTTAAGCATCATCTTGTAGTAACAGTCTTCATGTGGGGAGTTCTACCATGTCAGAGCATTTACAAGGAAAGTGGAAGTAGCAAACTTAACCTAGTTCTCCACAGCACAGTTGCTGATATGGAACATTGATTCCATCTTCTTGAACCATTATGACAACACAACCACTCCTTCAATACCTTTAAAAGAAAGGGGCTTGGAATTTAGAAAATCCTTGTACGTACACTCACGCGGAGTGCGTACAGTTCCTCTAATTCCAATGTCAGAATTGTGGCTTCTGTCGCCTTGTCACATTTAGTGCTATTTCAAAGACTTTATGATTAGCACGTGCAGAATACACTCTTTCTTCGATAGCTATATCAACAAAAGCAGATGTCATAGGGGTAGCAAGCCCACTAGCAGCAGCAGCAGCCCTTGAGCAGTCCTTGCAGTAGCTAGAGGATTCATTAGTAGTATATTGTTCTAAAATCACAACAATATAATATAACATGAGTTATTCTTATAACTCACATACATGCATGGGTACAACATATATATAACAAGATCACATCACACAGTGATTATATAACATGACTGGGATCACAACACATAACAGAATTGAGATCGATATAACATAATACAATACATTATATATAACAAGATCACATCATACAGTGATTATATAACATGACTAGGATCACAACACATAACAGAATTGAGATCGACATGACATAATCCAACACATCATATATAACTGGAAAACATACATGATTATCTGATACAAGAAATGAAAATACAAGTCTTACTGCCATGCTAGCTGGGCATAAAACCCATAATACTTAGCCGGCTAACATAATGATAATTATGAATACAACATGAGAAGTGTAAACCTAGGCAGAACTACCAGCACCCTTGCGATCATCTGCATGAGTCTGACCTCTAGCCTGAAGTGCCTGAATCTGTCCCAATGCTGCTGATAACTGTCCCTGCAGTGATGAAACATATGTAATTAATGTCGTCATCAGTGACTCCTATGAGCGAATACTGCGTAATATAGTCCTTGTCATCTGCTGTATGATGTCCTATATGCTTGCGTTCAATGTGAACTGCCGTGTAATCAGATCCCTAAGACTATTGGTAAATGTTGTCTACTAAGTTCTCTCTCTGCGGAATGAGCTTACTTAATTGGTCTCCTGATTCTCAGAATTATCTTGAATAAAATTGATGTCGTGTCACGTTCTTATAGTTGAAATCTTGTTTATTATCCTTGCTATCCATAGATATCTCTGAATATCGACTTGTGAATGATTGTTTCTATCCTAAGAAATTCTCTAAGACATCGCATATAGTAAAAAAGTCTATCATTCTTTGTGTTTCAATGCTCCTGAGTACTTCGGCATGCTTGAAGAAATCATCGAAGATCAACATCATGCAATTGACCACCTAAAGATGGTCGTCGGTGCTACCCTCCCATCGGCTCCTCCTCCCTCCCCCCTTTTCTTCCCCTTTCAACCCCCTTCCTTTTTTGTCAGGTTTTCTACTCAGATAACATCTTAATCTATAGTGTCGACCCTCCTGCGGTCTTTAATTGTGTCTGTGTGTTCGGCATCCATAAGTGCTAAGATAATAAACCCATTAGATTATTCTCATCTCATAAAGGACTCCTTCAGTCTGGTAATAGATGAATCATGATAGACCTCGTTACTCTCCCTACCTCATACATCAACTGTGAGAGCTATATTGGTTATGTTATCATATGACTCTCTTATCAAACTTCTGGTGGTATATTCAGGCCCTTCGTCGTAAATGTTCTCCTCTGATGTGTTTGATTGGTTGTAGTGGTTTTTATGAACAGTGAGGTGATGTCAGTGGTGTAATGGTGTTAATATGTGTAATTGTGTTTTGATGTGGGTAACTCATGTAGAGATGGTAAAATGTAGCTAGATGATGGTGGAAGAAGAGGGAGTGGGAGGTGAGATGGTATATGGATGAATTGAAACCCGATATTGTTAGTGGGATGATATTGGGGATGTAGACTAGGGCGAGAAAGGGAAGGTTATCTAAGAATCTACCCCATGGCACACACTGTTGAGCCCCTGGGCGCGTGATCACTACGATATGATTCAGGCGACTCTACCTTATGCCGGGCTCGGTTATATATAGCGCATGTGTGATGATGCGAGTGTAGCGTGCAGCTAAACCACAACTATGCCCAAGGCGTTTTCGCTGTTCGAGCCGGTTGGTCATAGTGTGACTGAGTGCTGATGCGTGGTGGTGGTGGAGTAAGGAAAAGAGAAAGTATCATCTCGAGAACGTCCTCACTCTTGAATATAGTGAATTAAAGGCTAGTGTCGGGTCAGATAGATAATCCTTGATGGTGCTATACCGATATGTCGGTATGGTTATGATGGATGGTGTTAGACGTCAAGTAGAATCTATATGGTCTCTAATGGCTCTGTCCTCCTCAGTATTGAAGTGATGGTCGCTTTTTTTTATGTTGTCACATCAAAAGTCGGTGCGCTCAATATACTTATATTTGAAGTCGGTCCCGGAGTAAAGAAATCTCAGATGTCATCTGTCCACGTCTTCCTTCGCCTCCCGCAATTAGCGTTCTTTTTCTCTCCTTCGTCTTTTTTTATATGCTGTAGGAGGGGAGTCTATTATATTCAATAGTACTATGATCTGTCCTCCATAGCTGGATTGTTTCTATTCGTCATCTTCTATGAGGTCTCTCTCTGGACCCCCTCCCCGCCCAATGGTCTTTTCTTTTAGCGCTTAGACTTGTTGTTGGTTTTCTTCTCATTGTATTGATTAGTGTTTATATGAGTGTATTTTTATATATATAAAATAATATATATAAAATCTCTCAGTTTTAATAATCCTAATTAAATAAATATAAAAAGAATATATAAATTAAGAAAAAAAATGAGTGAAGATCTTGAGATGTAAATGGTGAAAGAAAAAACACGTTCAATAACCAGATATAAGTCCTGAAGAAAATGGAGGTCCAGATATAAGAACAGTAGAACATATAGAGACAATGCGCTCATCAAATCCTCATGCACAAAAAACCCCAAAACACCCAAAAAAAAAATCAGCAAAAAACCGGCTGTCACTCCAAAGATCTCTATTATAAAGAAAGTGTGATAAAACATAACCCTCCCAGATCTCATGAAGAAGCCCTCCCAACACAAAACAAACAATACCCACCGCAAAAAAACAACCAAGATAACAAACATAACCACATTAAAACATCACAAAAAAAAAAAAGAAAAAAAAACAAAATATTAAAACCAAAACCCCAATACAACCCGAAAGAAAACCGACAACTTACCCCCGGCACAACATCGCAACTCTCCCTGCCTGACTCTACGACGCACCACCCCATCCCCACATATACCGGCCCCCCCACCAACCCTGACCCCGGACACGCTGCCCCTCACCCCCTACCACCCCTGCCCTCCGTCTCCTCACACAACTACCCCCCGCCCCCCCCCCTCGCCCGTCCCCCCGACTCGCCCCCCACACGCCCCCGCCCGGACCCCCACATCCCCCCCCCCCCCCCCCCCCCTCGCCCCTCCACCCCTCGCACACCCCACTCCCCACCGACCTCCCCGCACACGGCCCCCCGCGGCATCATGGCCTCGTCCCCCATCGCCAACGCCTGCCCTCCCCCCCACCACCCCCTCCTAAACGCACTGCCCGCAGGGCTCTCCACACCACACCCACCTGCGCATGATATAGACGTACTTGCTCAAACCTCAAAATGCCATTGCACACACAAACTGATTGACATGACTGTAAAACCTCAAAGAGACGTTTACAATTAGCTACATATACAAGACCAATAATAATTACCTTAACCTTTTTTTATTATAAAAACTAAGTATAGGACCAATGCAGCATTTCTAGATATAATTAACTAATGCAACAATGTAATGTATGAAGAATGTCCTAGTAAAAAATCCCGTTTTACTAATTCTGCAATGTCTTGAAAACGGTTTTATTAGTCAAGTAAAAAAAACATTTTGACTGGTTCTTTATTAACTTGGCTCTTGATACCTAATCTATTACACCTCTTACTTGGCGGGTCGCAGAGGCAATAATATGTGGGAGCATTTAATCATTGATATATAGTACAATATATGAAAACGAACCTCACTAAAAGGTCGTTTTGGAATTACTATACATTGGATTTATTGTAAATTGTTTAAGGACATAAGCACAACGGCTTCTCTTCTTAAAGTGTTCAGTCATTGAAATAACAGATTTTAGTTCCATATACCAAATATCCTTAAGATGTTTTGACCTCCAAATCTTTTATGCTTGTCTCCCCATAAGAGTACTCCCCAATGCATCCTAACATTTGATGACAAGTATTTTAGATCAAAACAAATATCCCTAGATGTAATGACTCCAAATCTTTTATGCATGACTCCCCAAAAGAGTATCCCCAATGTATCCTTAGCACCTCGTGCCTCATTGACCTGAGAAAACATGCTTTAAAATGTCAACATAAAGTTGGTGAATTCATAGGTTTATGTAAATATAATGTAGGACCTCAAGATTTCCCCGTGATTATGCAACCTGTACACCCTTCACAAAATGTATTTATGTTTCCCTAAGTTTATGACACTGAAGCTCGACATGTATGAATGCAATATAAATATTGCCACATTGCCCGTGATGATGTTCAACCCTAAACATCCCAAATCCGACATGGTATACATCCGTTGGTTCACTCCGTGACACCAGTGAGAGCTACTCACCCAGACGGGGATGTCAATCCCAAATAGATCTATTTATAACATTCGCGCTCACACAAAGTAATTGACAGTTCATGATAATGGGCACAGTGGGTTATCGCTACTTAGGCAAACACGTAATCATGATAAAACGTACACTTGCGTCCAATTTGTAAAACAATGCATGTTTCTCACCCCAAAAGTTGTAAATCATTGATATAGTAAAACATGAGGCTATGAACTCACCTTAGCCGGTAGTTCTCCTTGAATTGCAAATGCACCCAAAAGTATGACAAATAAGTGACGCCGTCAAATACCTAAGTAAGTATGGCAAGTCTTAGTCTACAAGTTTAGGCTAACGACTCAATGTATAAACTACAATGACATTGCAATTTACATAACGACATGTCTTCGTTGCTTGTGTGGCGGCTTTTATGTTTTAAGGAAAAGTTTCTAGTTGTTGGCTCTCGGAAGGACGTACGATTATATATAATCTATTATATATAAGTATAGTGTTTATT
Source organism: Tanacetum coccineum (assembly GCA_026074375.1). Classification (NCBI taxonomy): domain Eukaryota; kingdom Viridiplantae; phylum Streptophyta; class Magnoliopsida; order Asterales; family Asteraceae; genus Tanacetum; species Tanacetum coccineum. The sequence continues at coordinate 14,826 of BQNB010051667.1, read as the reverse complement.
AATAAACATTTATATTAATCGTGTTAATAAAACTCGTCGGTTTATTTTGTAAGGACATTCCAAGTATTCTATTTATCAAATAATTAATAAAAATTCTTTATTACATTATTTACCCCTTAACTTCTCAAAGTTACACATTTAGTCCTTCTAGTTTCCAACCTTACGCTTATGACCCTTATGCTTGCAAATTATATTTCAAGTCCACTAAGTTTCCCAAAATGTCAAAAAAAAGTCCTTCAACTTATAACAACAGTGAATTGGCAGATTTAACCCTTATGTTTTCGTTTTGACACTTTTAGTCCTTTAACTTGTAAAAATTGCATTTTTAGCCCAATTAAGTTCTAAAAAGTGGCAATAGGTTTTATTAAGTTCAAATGAGTGTTCTAACCTTAAATAAGTTATTTTTACTTATTGGCTTATACAATAAGTCATAAGCCTAGTAAATAGGCTTTTGGGCCCATTAAGAGTCCAATAAGTATTATAAGAGTGTAGGCTTGACCTACTTAGGTCCATTAGCATAATAAGATTCCAACGTGATTATACTTTCTGTTTTAGCTTATTAATAAGCTGCGTTGCCCTTATTAGGCTTAAGTCGGCCTAACAGTGAGTTGGAAACTCACTGTTTTGTTTTCCTTATTCTTGTTTCGTGACCACCAACCTTAAGTCAACCAATAAGCTTTGGGGCTTGAATAAGCTCATTTAAGCTACCCTATTTTCATGCAGAAACATATTTAGACACTACGTTGCTTTCTTAACCGAGCCAACCATTTTCATGACAAAGTTTACGCGTGGAATCGTTAAATATCGAGCTTAAACGTTTCATGCAATTGTTATTCTTGTTTTTGAGTCCAAGAGATGTCAAGTAAGCTTATGATTGTCTAGGGATGATTTATGTTACGAATGAGGGTTATGTTAAACACCACACAAGTCGATATAACAAACGAAACGAAACAGAAACTAAACGGGTTACGAATTTGTAACCCATTTAACTTAACACAACGTGTCTAACACATATAATCATGAAATGAAGGATGGTTTAGAATGAGTGTCGACTTACAAAGGTCCTAGAGTGAGGAGAAATGAGATGACGAGCGTCGAGTGTTAGTAACCCGAATAGAAATCCTGTTTAGCTTCCTTAAAAGAGTTAATCCACTTCGTGTTCTTACAACTCGAACCTTTATAAAACCCTCTCCTTTGCCTTGCTTCTTTGTAGCTAATCCTGATACTTAGGATAGGTGATAGTGAGGGAGTGTGTGATAGCAGATGGTGGTTTTAAATTATGCAATGAATGGGAGAGGAGTGAAGTAAGGATGTGGGTTTACTGTAAGGGCAACGAATGAAGTAACCAAATGGGTGAGTGAGAGTTAGGGATGAATGCAAGAGAGAGTGAGTTGGGGAGCAAAGTGTTCACAGTTGGGTTGTGTGTTTGTGTTCCTAGCACATATCTTATGTAGGAAAGGTTAAATGCTTTAATCTTAAACTTACCTTGGTTAGGGGTGGGTTAAATGGTACAAGATGTAAGAAACTTGTAAGTCTCTTCCTCATCTCCATGCTTAGGGGACGGCTAAGATTATGCCAAGGACATCAAGACAAGACATTCACTAGATACATGAGCCCTTATGGTACTTGTGTTTGGTTATTAACCACCTTTTGTAGAAGTCTAATTGGTTTAGTGGTTAAGTTAGGGCTAGGTTCAAGTACTTAGCTAGTGACTAGGAGTTTTAAGCTCACATTTGATTCTCTTATATTACTTGACGTGAACAAGAGAAAGGAAAGAAGATCAAGATTGATCTTATGTAAGATTTCACTAGATTCTTAGTACCAAACCTTAATGAGCTTAAACTTGTACAAGATTTATGCTAGATTTCATATGTTAAACCGTCCTTGTTGACGTGAAGAAATGGGGACAAAATATCAAAACTAGATTTTGTGAAAGATGCTACTAGTCACTAAGTACACATCCTTAATGAAACAAAGTTTGTACAAGATTTAGGGAAGATATGTGTGTCCTTGTCTTGTACTCGTGTAGTGAGCTAGGAGGGCAAAAGATCAAGTTTTGATCTTGTATGAGTTGTATTAGATACCCTAGTACATTTCATTAATGAATTAGGGTTTGTACAAGGCTTTGCTAAGTTTAAATTAAGCACATGTTGGTTAATATCCATAGTGTAAAAGGAATTAATTTGTTTACAAGTATGTTAGGGTGTGACCAACCCTATGAGGGTTAATGATACAAAAATAAGTTAATTTTTGTGTTAAGGGTATAAAAGTGAGCATTGGTTTGAGTATAGATGAGTTTAGGTGCTTCCGGGTATGCCTAAACGTATTTTATTGCGAAACGTAAGCGTTTTACGTAACCAAAAAAATAAAATATGAAAAGTTTAATAATTATTCTCATAATAGTTATATAACACTTGCTTGATGTAAACTTTGACTTGTTTGATGTCCGTTTACGTTGAATGTTGATTTTTAGTTTACGCGATTTAACTATACGACAATAACTAAAAGCGGACGCATAAAATTCTAAAAATAAATAATGGAATAATTGAAGTCATAAACGACCTGAAAATGAGAAATGTTACAGTCTCCACCCGTTAGAAGAGCCTTGTCCTCAAGGCTCAAGTTGCAACACTTGATGAAGGTACGGGTTTAGTGAAGAGATGCAGATACTTCTTTTGAAATTGGTCTTCGCGTTCCCACGTGAACTCAGGACCTCTCCTTGAGTTCCATCGAACCTTAACAATTGGGATACGACTTTGTTTCAACCGTTTGACCTCTCGATCCATGATCTCTACAGGTTCCTCCACAAAACGAAGCTTGTCATCAACCTGAAGTCCTTCAAATGGAATGGCTAATGGTTCGTCGGAATAACATTTCTTCAAGTTGGATACATGAAATGTATTGTGAACCTTGTTCAACTCTTGAGGAAGTTCAAGCTTGTAAGCAACGGATCTAACCTTTTCCAGCACCTTGAAAGGTCCAACATATCCAGGGTTTAACTTCTCCCGTTTGCCAAAACGTACGACCCTTTTCCAATTTGAAACTTTAAGTATAACTCTATCCTAAACTTGAAATTCCATCAGCTTACGCTTTAAATCGGTGTAATTCTTTTGTTGTTCACGAGCGGCTTGAATTCTTTGTTTGATCTGGATGACCTTCTCGGTTGTCTCCTGAACTATTTTTGGACCGGGGAGTTGAACTTGTCCAACCTCGGCCCAACAAACAGGTGAACGACACTTTCGACCGTGAAGTGCCTCGAATGGTGCAGCCTTGATGCTCGCGTGATAACTGTTGTTGTAAGAAAACTCAACTAGTGGCAAATATCTAACCCAACCATTTCCAAAGTCGATCACACAAGCACGTAGCATATCCTCGAGAGTTTGGATAGTTCTCTCGCTTTGTCCATCAGTTTGTGGATGGTACGCAGTACTCATATCCAAGCTAGTACCCAACGACTTCTGAAGTGATCTCCAGAAATTTGATGCGAATCTAGAGTCGCGATCATAAATGATTAAGACAGGTATTCTCTGCCTCGTGACTACCTCCTTTAGATGCATTCTCGCAAATTTCTCCAGGGAATCAGTTTCTCTCATTGGCGTAAAGATTGCAGACTTAGTAAGTCGGTCAACAATCACCCAAATGGTGTCATAACCTTGCGACGATTTAGGAAGCTTTGTGACAAAATCCATAGTGGTATTGTCCCACTTCCACTGAGGTATCTCGGGTTTTACCAACAATTCTGATGGTCTTTTGTGTTCAGCCTTGACCTTAGCACACGTCAAACATTTGCAAACTTAGGTGGCGATGTCGGCCTTCATATTGGCCCACCAATATAGCTTTTTCATGTATTGATACATTTTGTCAGAACCCGGATGGATAGAGTATTTTGATTTGTGGGACTCGTGCATGATCACAGTCCTTAAACCACCATAACATGGCAACCAACTCCTGCCATTTAAGCATAGAGTTCCGTCGGCGCGGGGTTCCAACTTTTCCTTCGGTATATCCTTCCTGATCATACCACATACATCTTTGTTCTTGAGATTCTCTGGTTTCTGTGCTTCGGTCTGAGCATTCAAGATTTGTTTAGGAAGATCCAAACCAATAGTCATCACTAAGGCTCAGACTCTTAATGGTTTAATTCGCTCTTTCCTGCTCAAAGCATCAGCAACAACATTTGCTTTCCCCGGGTGATAACGAATCTCACAATCGTAATCACTGAGCAACTCCAACCAACGACGTTGCCTCATATTCAACTCCTTTTGGTCAAGTATGTGTTGTAGACTCTTATGATCTGTGAACACCGTACACTTGGTTCCATACAAGTAGTGCCTCCAAATCTTTAGAGCAAACACCACTGCACCAAGTTCCAAATCATGAGTAGTATAATTTTTCTCATGAATCTTCAACTGTCGTGATGCGTAAGCAATCACCTTCTCGTTTTGCATCAACACCGCACCCAATCCTTTATGCGACGCATCGCAATAAACAATGAAGTTCTCAGCTCCTTGAGGGAGAGCTAAGATAGGTGCGCTACACAACTTATTCTTCAATGTCTGAAAAGCTGCTTCTTGCTTGTCACCCCATTCAAAGGCGACTTTCTTTTGCATGAGCTTGGTCATTGGCTTAGCAACTTTTGAGAATCCTTCGATGAATCTCCAAAAATAACCGACAAGACCTAAAAATTGACGTATCTCCGTTGGAGTCTTAGGAGATGCCCAATCTTTTATGGATTCGATCTTGGCGGGATCCACGTGAATGCCTTGACTATCAATCACGTGGCCGAGAAATTGTACCTTGGGAATCCAAAATTCACATTTAGAGAACTTAGCATACAATTCTTCTTTCTTAAGCAATTCCAGAATTGCCTTCAGATGTTCTTCATGTTCTTTCTTGTTCTTTGAATAAATTAGTATATCGTCAATAAAGACAATTACAAACTTATCCAAATACGATTTGCACACCCGTTTCATGAGATCCATAAATACCGTCAGTGCGTTCGTCAAACCGAATGCCATAACTTGGAACTTGTAATGACCATACCGAGTCTTGAATGCCGTCTTTGGAATATCTTCTTCGCGTACTCGAAGCTGATGATAACCCGATCGCAAGTCTATCTTAGAATAAACACTGGATCCTTGTAGTTGATCAAATAAATCATCAATCCTTGGGAGTGGATAACGATTCTTCATAGTCAGCTTGTTTAATTCCCGATAGTCGATGCACATTTGAAATGATCCGTCCTTTTTGACAAATAAGACCGGAGCTCCCCAAGGTGAGGAACTGGATCTTATAAAGCCCTTTTCAGATAGTTCTTGCAGTTTCCCTGACAACTCTTTCATTTTGGAAGGAGCTAATCGATAAGGTGCTCGTGCTATAGGTGCAGCAACAGGCATCAAATCGATTTGGAATTTCACTTGTCGAGTCGGTGGAAGACCCGACAATTCTTCAAGAAATACTTCAGGAAAATCTTGAATGATTGGTACGTCCTCAAGTCGCTTCTCCCCCAACTTGTCTTCAGTCTCCTTTGTAGTAACATGCGCCAAAAAGACATGATGTCCTTTCAACAAATATTTTTTAGTTTTGGTGCATGAAATGATGTTCAAACGAGTCTCGTTTCCCTGATTGCTTCCCACACCATGGACAAATTAAGTTTCCACTCCCAGGGTAATTACGAATGATCTTCTCGCATAAGTATTATGGATGATACGTTGACAAAACCAATCCATACCTTATGACGTCAAAAACTTCCAATGTTCTTACGGGCATCCTGTTCGATGTTGACGGATGATTTGTAAAATTCTATTATGGGTAGCAAAATTTGATAGCAAATTGTCCTAGGGCGACTAGTGATGTGTCTCGGCTTTTTGACTTAGGATTTGGTATAAGATGATGTCAACTTTATAGTAAGATGGAGTAAAGGTCTGCTTAGTTTCCATGGTTACTAATTTGATTTCCCGAAGTAAACGCATTTTACGAATACGCACACAAAACTTTGTTTTCAAGGATGTAAGTAAAAAATAGATTTATTGACAAATGTTATATAGTGACTACTCTCAGCATGGCATAGTCCTTCCTGAATTATACATAGGTGATCAGGCTATGTATATTTGAGGGCTGACGATGCGATGCTCATTTTCGTCAAAATTGTGTTATGTATAAAGAAGTATCAAAGAGTTTTATAAGATGACAAAATGATTCACAAGGTGGATGTAAGGTTGTTGGTAGAATGACAATAAGATGGTTTATGAGAAATCGTATGATGGTTTACAAGACAATAGCTAAATGACTCATGGGGTGTCAATAAAATAATTTATGTGATAACAAAAAAAATGGTTTCATAAGGTAAGAACAAGGTAATTCATGAAGTGATAGTACCGTAGTTTTTAAGGTGATTGTGAAATAGTATATAAGATGTCAAGAAGGTAATTTATAAGGTATTCGTGAAATGATTGAGAACAGTTTATAAAATGTTAGTTTATTGAACGATGGTAGGGTAATTTGTCGATGATAGTAAGATGGTTTGCAAAATGATAGTTTATCAATCGATGGTGAGGTAGTTTGTTAATGACATCGACTTTGTTTATGAGGTGATACTAAAATTGTTTAAGAGATGGTATCAAAATTGTTTTCAAGGGAATCACGTGATTGTTCATAATGTAATAGTAATGAGTTTATGCTATGGTAATAAATTGTTTATGAATTGATAACAAAATAGTTTTGAAAATTGACCATGGAAACAGTTTATGAGAGACACAAAATAGTTTATTGTGTGATAGTGATATGTTTCATAAATTCATAATGTTTTGGTAAGTGGTTTGCATGAATAATTAGAGAATTGGAGTAGATTGGCAAAAATTTCACAATACATAGATTTGATAGATAATTTGAAATCGTTTAGTACAACGAAAATTTAAGAGGAAGTACAATGAGATTCTTAAAGGACATAGAGTCTACGATAGTTCAAACTTAAGTTTTACTGGGTAATAGGTCTCTCATTGGATGTTAATGTTAGACGTCGTAGCGCTAGAGTCTCCATGAGCTTTTCCTTTCTAGTACATGTCCACACGGTTCTGAAACTTCACTATTGGACAATCACTCTTGTAGTGTCCCAGACTTCCACACTCATAAGGGTGTGAGTTAGTTGATTTCCTAGCGTGTAGGTGTTCTTCAATTGTGGGTTATGTGGCCAAACCTTCTGCGATTTCCGCACTTTACAGTGCACGGTCCATTATGGTGAAATTTGCACTGGTTGCATAGAGGTAGAGATTCAGCATATGCCTTCTTGTTGATTGGTCTAGTAGTGTGTGCTCTAGGCACCTTATGCCCTTTGTTTTGTTGGTTCTAGCTTCCATTGTGGTTACCTTCCCACTTCCTCTTGTTGCTAGCATTCTTTGCTACCTTGTCTTCTTGTCGTTCGGTCTGGCTCATTGACTTGAGGGCCATGTTGGTTTTTGTCTTATAAATAGCAATAGCCTCGATAGCATTAGCCACTCGCTAGGCTACAACCTGCTCAATTTCCTCAACACTCATCCCTTGATTAATAGTTGTCATCTTTTCCTGAAGATCACATGGAATAAAATGTATATGAAGTTTCATCCAAGGACAAATAATGACACTTCATGATTACAACATATATGTAAGGTGAGACCACGTCATGCAGAGATATAAGATAACAGTAACAATGGCATAAATAAATCCACATCATATAGTAGCATGATCATAACCAACAGCGTAGGTTAATACTTAATACATCATTTTACTTGAGTAAAAGAGTACAAGCTTTTCATTAACGCTACCAACCGAGTATTACTTAAGTTTAGTGCTATATAATACAAAACGAGCTATACTAACAAATCTATTTATCTACGGGCCAGGGTGCCTCTCAAGATTCTAGATGCTGGACTCTTATGTTATCTTTAAGTGACTTAATATTCTCTAGTGGTGGTGGTAATGATGAAGGTAGTGCAGCATCAAACTTGGTAATGCATGCCTCAGCAGATGGTGATCGTGGAGTATGGTGTTAAATAGACATTCGTACTATACGAGATTTGGTCTTAGAAAACAAGATGATATGGTATGGAGAGGTGAGTGGTGTAGAAGCAGACTCATTAGTCCAAATGCCTCTATATCCTTAGCTTGAGGGGACAAGATCATATATAAGTACAACAGAAGGGTCGGCCGGAGCTAGGTGCTCCTCCTCCTCCTCGTCCTCCTCATCCTTCACAACATTATCATCATCGTTGTCATCATCAGATGACTCATTATCATCTTTGTCTCCTCCGTCGACAGGATGGTCAGTAGGATCCTCCTCAGGGTCCTCCTCATCCTCCTCCGGATCGAAGTCAGCAATGTAGCCCGGTGATAGGGCTGTAGGTGAGGCATCCACAGGTAGAGGCTGATCCTCTATTGGTGCCTCTAGCTCCTCATCAGAAGCTCACTGGAATCTCTATGGCTCAGAATTAATATAGACAGACGTGTAGGTAACCGTCGATGGTGAAAACATGACTGCTTGCAACGAGCAAAACTTAACTTATATAAGTATATTATATAAGACCGGTATGGTAAATATGAATATGCGCTCATTTCATAAATGAATGATGGTAAGATATCATATTCGATAGCTTAATGTTTAGGTAGCGTTTAGGACCTACGAGCTTATAGTGCTACCTTGCCTAAAGAAATGTTCCCCTATTTATATAAATAACCCTTATATAAATAATTGTAGAGTATGTGCGAAAGAATGCAAACTCATCTTTGTATATATACATAAGACCCTCATAGTAACGTACGTACTATAATATGAACACATATATGAATCATGTAAGCATCTAGTAAAACTAACTAATGCAAACAACTAGTGTATGTATGTCCCGTTAAAACCCCTTTGTATGAATGCAATGTTTGAAAACGGTTATAGTCCAGCAAAAACATTTGACCTGGTTCTCTATAACCTTGGCTCTAGATACCAATCTGTAACACCCCCAAATAGGGTCGCAGCGGAATAATGTGTCCGGGAGCGTTACTTCATAGATCAATAGCACAAGATATGAGAACGACCTCTAAAAGAGTCGTTTAAAAATACGATACATTGGATTTATTGAAATTGTTTGATACAAAGCACAACGGCTTAAATTGTTCAACATTTGATGACAAGTATTTTAGATCAAAACAAATATCCCTAGATGTAATGACTCTAAATCTTTTATGCATGACTCCCTAAAAGAGTATCCCCAATGTATCCTTAGCACCTCGTGCCTCATTGACCTGAGAAAAACATGCTTTAAAACGTCAACATAAAGTTGGTGAATTCATAGGTTTATGTAAATATAATGTAGGACCGCAAGATTTCCCCGTGATTATGCAACCTGTACACCCATCACAAAATGTATTTACGTTTCCCTAAGTTCATGACACTGAAGCTCGACATGTATGAATGCAATAGAAATATTGCCACCTTTCCCGTGATAATGTTCAACCCTAAACATCCCAAATCCGACATGGTATACATCCATTGGTTCACTTCGTAACGCCAGTGAGAGCTACTCACCCGGATGGGGATGTCAATCCTAAATAGATCTATTTATAACATTCGCGCTCACATAAAGTAATTGACAGTTCATGATAATGGGCACAATGGGTTATCGCTACTTAGGCAGACACGTAATCATGATAAAATGTACACTTGCATCCAATTTGTAAAATAATGCATGTTTCTCACCCTAAAAGTTATAAATCATTGATATAGTAAAACATGTGGCTATGAACTCACCTTAATGAATAGTGTTGATAATATGAATCAAGTGAGTGAGTCGACAAGCGAAATCTAAACGCAGCCTAATTAAATGTAGGCCGTATGAGTACAATGTACTTAATAGTACTACATCACAAGTTATATAGTTACACCACCACCTAATCACGAATCAATTTTTGGCGCCGCTGCCGGGGAGGCATTTGCTACGATTTCTATCCGACTTTGATCTGAACTTATCTTATTATTAATATATCATATTAAAAAACACAAAAATATTTTTCTTTTCTTTTTATTAATACATATCATATAAAAATTAAAAAACCAAAAAAAAATCAAAAATAAAAAAAAATTGTCCATAAAAATTAAAAATCACTAATTGGTAAAATACCAAAATATAATATTCTCCACTGAGGTATTATCATAATAAGTTCCGGTGAACTGCTGAGTTCCCAATCGAACCAAAGATTTAAAACTTGCCTTCTGTGTCACTTACGATATACGGCTCACCTCATTCTGATT
>BQNB010051666.1:2073-40870 GCA_026074375.1 Tanacetum coccineum | reverse complement strand
GGGATATAGGAATATTCTAATAGTAACAAGACTATTAGAAGAGAGAAGAAACGTATAGAAGTGAGAAGAAACGTTAAAGATGAGGAGACTCATTAGAAGTGAAAAGGAACGTTTAGAAGTGAGAAGAAACTTTTAAAAGTAGAAAGACTATCAGAAGCGAAATGACTACTAGAAGAGAGAAGAAACATTTAGGAGTGAGAAGAATCGTCTATGAATTTAAGACAAGACGTATGCGAGATGTGAGGACCAAGGTTTGTATGTGAGGGGATTTATTGTGAAGTGATGGATTGTAAGTCTATTGATTGTAAGGAATGTGTTTGATAATGTGACGCAATTCATTATGAAATTCAGTTGACTCTTAAAAACATAAGCAACGATGGCTGTCTCATAAGCAACGATGGCTGTCTCATTAACAAAATACAGGAAAGTAGCTGAGCTATAAAGTGAATAATCAACTGCACAAAAATCAGGAGAGACACATTAAAAATCTCGTGATGCCTGATGGATGTCTCATAAATATACTGGCGGTACCGAATATATATGGGGGCCACCCAATATTTATGGGGGCCGTTTTTTGGAAAAACAAAGATTTTTAACAGGTTCCTAGACCTTTAATCCTGTGCCGAATCATGCTATCCTTGAAATTCTTTTGCAACCAAATCTATTTCTTCAAGAATCCTCTATTACTTCCTAGATTTTCAAATCCAAAAGCTAGATATAATAACTGGAAAACAATTATAGGCATATGACTATGAAATAAGTAAGCATGCATAATATCATAAGTTTAATAAATAACATAGAGTGTCAGAGCATGCAAATCAGTTTAGGATGATAAAATGGAATGATCACCCGAGGCAAATTACGTTGCCCAAACTAACTTCTAAAATTATACAAAATGGCATAACTTAAAGTACCAAAGCATAGATAGTAAAAGCAAGTACCAACAAACATCACAAAGTAGTAAATATAAATAAATTGTCTTATAGCAATTATCTAAATTGCTCACTTCTTCTTCTTCCTCTATAGGTTCTTCATTCCCTTCCCGAATCCTGATTGACAATATTCCACCACGTTGCTCATCTCGCAAGTGTACTTGACGGTTGAGGATTTCGATTTGATGAGTGTAGAATGGTTCCATGTTTGGGTCGATGTTGGGTGGATTAGAGAAGACTTGAGGAACCTCAATTGTCAATGATTTGACAAAACGAGTGGGGGAAGGAGTGCTTGCACGCGAGGTCCCTTTGTCATTTCCATCATTATCATCATCGTTGGGATGAGAGGAGGATGGTTGTCTGAAGGCGGATGAGGAATAACTGGAGGAACGACCTCTTCTCGTGCCATAATCCTTTCAAGTCTTTCTCTCTTGTTGAGCGGTAAGAGGATACATAACACAACTGTACAAGACATAACGATTGTTTGACAACTCAGGATTCACAGATATGACATACTTAAACAATCGGGTTAATAGCATACCGTATGGTAGAATTAACCGAGGTTGTTTAGTGACAAACTCCATTCGTTTTGCAATAAAATATGCAAGATTGTTTCGCTCGGACCTAGCAATACAATAGAGCATGTGTCAAAGACACGAAAGGACATGATCCTGGTTACCCCCCAGACAGAAGACATTTTCCCAAATTATTTCGACCCAAGTTTTCATTACTGACACAATTTCACGTGTTAAAATTTGGTTTTCCTCAACATCAATGATTTTATCATGACAAATACGAGTGTCGGTTTGATTTCATCTGGGCAAGGAGGGTCGGTTTGATAGGGGCCACTCATAGGGGCACTATATCGCAAGTCGTTAAGTGATCACTTGTCGGTAAAAGAGCAAGCATCATTAGAGGGAATACCAAGAATTTGACCAAATTCTTTAATTGTGTAAGACAAGAATGGGTTTTAAATGACAAATTCGATTAACATTTGACCCTCTAAAGTGTAGTTGACTCGGTATTGACTATAGAATTCAAGAATGAAACAAGGAATGATTTGCTCATTAATTTTGAGAGGACAATCAAAATCGATATGTCTTAAAAATACAAAAAGTATCAATCACTTCCAATATATCATTAGATAGCTCGTAGTATAATATTTGGAACCATAGTAAGCTAGTCGAGCCAAAGCCCATGGAAAGCCCATGGATGCCTAAGCCCTAACTGGCCACTCTAAGGATATAAGTACCCTCTCCATAGCTTGGAGAGGGTGTTGGTTGTTTCATTCTCTCATTTTTAATATACAAGTATTCTCTTTACTTTCTCTCACTAGAAGCAACCCTCCACTCCTTTCTCTCTCTAGATTTCTTTCATATTTGTTGTGTGTTTAGATAAATCTTTATTTTTAGAATTGGTATCAAGAGCCATGAGGTGATTATCTTGGTTTAGTGTGCGTTTTTGTTTTGGTTTCTCTTGTCCGTTTGGTTTGAACCATACAAAGAGTATTCACTTTTTTGTGGGTTTAAAACCATAAAGATCTTTACTTTCTCATTATAGTATATTAGTATAACCTAGTTATACAAGCTAAACCTTAAAAAATCATAAAAATCTTTATTTCTTTTTGTTTTTTTTGTTCGAAACCTTTCATTGTGTGTAAAATCTTAACTTGAAAGTTTTTGTGTTAAAAAGCTTAAAGTTTGTATTTTTAAGGTTCTACTAGTCATATATAAGTAAGAAGTACAACAAAATTGAGTAAAAATGTGAAAAAGTGTGTCTTTAAGTGATTTGACAAAGTTGAGTTTCGAAATCAGGCAATTTAAACACTCTGTTAGATCAGGCAATTTAAACAAGGTGAGTTAAACAGGAGAATTACTCACTTTGTTTAGGCGAACTAATCACTTGGTTTAGACGATTTAATCATTTGTCTAAAGGTGAATTAATCAGATTTCTTTAGGGAAATTAATCATCTTCCTTTAGGCGAATTAATCATCTTCCCTTATGCGTTTTAATCAATACTAAAGGCGAACTAATCAAGAAAATTTAAGCAATCCTAAAGGCGAATTGATCAGGCGATTTAATCACCTTGTTTTAGGGGTTTTAAACAATTGGGTTTGAAGGCAAATTAATCAAGGCGATTTAAGCAGTCCTTTAGGCGAAATAAACATTTTTCTAAGGCGATTTAATCAATTTTCTTTAGGAGAATTAAATAGTTTGTTTAGAAGAAGCATACTGATTGGCTTGGATGAATTATACGGTTTATTTATTTGATTTGTAAAATCCCGTGAAATATTAACTTATTTTCCTGGTTTTGTCAAGAATTGTAAAATCCCGTGTATTCATAAGACTCAATCACTTAATCAAACATCACTTTAAACACAACAACCTCTAATCACTGATTGATCCACAAGTTATCTTTTCACATAACAATTCAAGATGACTATTTAGCAGAACATATAATTGTAGCTGGAGCTGAGAACCGTCCTCCAATGCTTGAGAAAACAATGTACGATTCATAGGCAAGTTGTATACGTCCATTCATAAAAGGGAAGAAGCATGGTAGGATGATGCTTGATTCAATCGATAATGGTCCATTGGTTTACCCAACTGTTGAAGAAGATGGACAGACTCAAATTAAAAAAAATACTTCGAACTCACTAAAGCTCAACAACTTCAAGATGAATGTGATGTTCAAGCAACCAATATCATTCTTCATGGTCTTCCACCGATGTATATGCACTTGTAAACCATCAAGAGGCAGCTAAAGACATTTGGGATAAATTCAAGCTACTAATGAAAGGTACTGAACTATCATATCAAAAACATGAATGTCGATTGTACAACTTGTTTGATAATTTTACTTCCGTTCAGGGTGAAACATTGTATGAGTATTACTGGAGATTCTCTCAGCTGATCAATGACATGCATACTATTAGGATGACTATGCAACAAGTTCCAGTCAATACAAAGTTTCTGAATGCTCTTCCACCATAATGGAGCAAGTTTGTCACTGATGTGAAGTTAGCAAAGAGTTTGTATACCACCCACTATGATCAGTTGTATGCATACCTCATTCAACATGAATGACATGCTAATGAAGAACGTATCATGCGTAAACAATATCCGGATCCTCTTGCATTGGTAGCTAACTATCAAATTTTATACAATCCCTCTCAGTCTTCACAACATTCAAGCTCTTCTATGTATCCAACTCTTCAACAATTTACACCAGTTTATGCAATACCTATTCATCATCAACAACATCACACTCTTGTCAATCCAATACAACAATCAGTTTCTCCACAACCATTTATACCTCCATCAGTATCACAACAATCTCAAGATGAATTTCCCTAATTGGACTCTAGTCTTGCTGTTCCTATGTTTTAGGAAGGAGAAGATATGATTGAATGCATTAACAAAGCAATGGCATTTCTGTCAGCAGTAGCATCAAGGTTACCACCATCAAACAATCAACTCAGAACATCGTCCAATACTAGAAATCAAGCAACCATTCTAGATGGTAGAGTCATAGTTCAACAAGTTCAAGGAAGACAAATTCAGAGTTATGTTGGTATTGGAAACAGAGGAATTGCTACTACTTCAATGGGAAATTATGCAGCTAGTCAACCAAGAGTTATGAAGTGTTATAACTGTTAAGGAGAAGGGCATATGGCGAGACAATGTACTCCGCCAAAGAGGCCAAGAAATGTTGCTGAAGCTCAGTTGATGTCAGCTGAAGCTCAGGAAGCTGGTCAGATATTGGATGAAGAGCAACTTGCATTCTTAGCATACCCTGGAATAGATGAGGCTCCAGTTGCTCAACATACAATCCCTCAGAGTTCAGCTTTCCAGAATAAAGATTTATATGCTTATGACTCGGATTGTGATGATATATCCTCGGCTAAAGTGATTCTGATAGCAAATATTTCAAGCTGTAGTTCTGATGTTCTTTCTGAGGTACCATGTTCTGATACTTATTTGAATGATATGATTAATCAGGATGTGCAAGATATGACGTATTATGAACAAACACATCTTGTCGATTTTCCAGATAATGAGATAAATAGTGATAGCAATATCATTCCTTATTCTCAATATTTGCAAGAAACACAAGATGCGGGTATTCAGGATACTAATTCTTCTACACCAAATGATTTATTGGTTCTATCTTTGGTTAAACAAATGACTGATCACGTAGCTAATTTGGATCAAGAAAATCAGATGAATAAAATGGTAAATGAATCATTATCCGCTAAGCTTAAGAGATACAAAGAACGTTTCGCCATTTTTGAACAAAGAATTAATACAGATTCGAAAAACCATGAAAATTAATATATTCATAAATGGATGACCTAATTCGGAAGTAAATGAAAAGTTTGCGTCTTTACAACAGGAGATCGATACACTTAAAGAACTATTTCTAATAATGCCAAAGAAAAAGAATCTTTATCAAAAACTTTAACTGTTTTCAAAACAGAATCTAAAGAAAAAGAATCTAAGTATATTGACAAAGAATTTGTTTTGGAAAAGCAAAATAAAGAATTGGAAAATATCATTTGTAAAATGTATCGATCTACACAAGCAATGCATATGCTCATGAAACCATGAGTTTTTTATGATGACACTCATAAACAAGCTCTTGGTTATCAAAATCCGTTCAATCTCAAAAAGGTTCAGCGGATTAAACCAATATTAGATGATGGTAGTGTTATTGCTAAAGAACATGTTGTGATTTCTATGATTGATGATGAAGAGACATTGATTTTGGAAGAAGAGAGTCGATCAAAGATGCTTGATAAACAAAATGATCCAATTTCAATAGAAAAGAAAATTAATATTTCTCCAATTGATTATTCAAAGTTGAATAAGATAAGAGAAGATTTTGTTACACGTTTTGTCACTCAAAAGAAATTATCTGTAGAACAAGCTTTCTGGTTAAGACACTCATCTATTTCAGAAACACCAGTTAAGTCACATACACCTGTTAAAGTCGAAGCTCCTAGTGAACTTCCTAAGATAAGTTTGGTAAATAAAAGTCTTAAAAAGCTAAAATTTAACTTGCGAATTTTGATAAGGTGGTGAAAAAGAGACTCACATCTGATGCTATTACTGCGGGGTCTTGGGGTTTTGAACATACAAAAGAGTGTTTTGTAACTGAAATAATTCTGTTTTAAAAGACACATTTAATGCCTTCGATAAAACTCTTCTAGATGAAACTACTGAAGTCCAAACTGTTTTTAACCAAATGGAGGCTGCTGTTGATTAGTGTTCTGTCGACAAAAACGATTTTGAAATTCAAATCAAACAACTTCAAATTGATAATGATCAACTCTTGAACAAAATCATGTCTCAGACATTATGCATATTGCTGTGAATTATGTCGATAAGCCATGTGTGGATGAATGCACTAAGTGTTTAGAAATTAAGACTGAGCTTTTTAAAAAGAAATATTTCGTTGAAAAAGGGGTTTATGATAAACTTGTCAAAAGTTATTCAACATTAGAAAAGCATTGAATTTCTTTGGAAATAGCAACTCAACTTAATCAAGAAATTTTTCAAAGAGACAATTCTGGTGAAACCAAAAATGGTCCTACATTTAATCAATTGTTTGAAATAAATGAACTGAAAGCTCAGTCACAAGAGAAGGACACAGTCATAAGAAAGTTGAAGGATAAAATTAAATCTTTGATTGGAAAAGAGAGTGTGGAAAATGTAAAGAAAGACATTGATGAGATTAAAACAATAAACATTGAGTTGGAGCATAGTATGGTAAAATTACTTTTTAAAAATGAAAATTTAAAAAAAGAACAAGAGCATTTAAAATCATTACAAAGACCAATTTGATACAATTAAAAAGACACGTGTTAAATCCAAAGAACATAGTGACTCTCTAATTGCTCAAATTAATACAAAGTCGGTTGCAAATTTGGATTTAAATGCTCAACTTTAAGAAAAGGTCTTTGCTATTGCAGTGTTGAAAAATGAATTAAGGAAACTTAAAGGAAAAACTTTTGTCGATACTGCTATTTCAGAACCTATTGCCACTATTGCTTCAAGAATGTTCAAGCTAGACATCAAACCTATTTCTCACGGACTTAAGAACAATACGAATACCCATGAGGGTTATATTGAGAAGACTATAGAAAATACTAACACTCTTCGTGGATTTGTAGAACGTGCTAAAACACAGAATCCTAGTGAACCTCTATTAGAATCTGCTTGCATGATTACAAAACACGTTCAGGAATTGTTAGTCTATGTCTCTCAAACATGCCCTAATTCACCAAAACCTAGTGAGAAATTAGTTGTTGTCACACCACTGAATAAGGACAAGAGAGTTAGATTTGCTGACCCACTCACATCTTCAAGCAACACTTAAATTACACAAGACTCTTATAAACCTATGTTGAATTCTACAAGAGTAAATGTTCTACCAGTGCTAGCAGATCAAAGCCTTCAGGCAATACAAAGAAAAATAAGATCTCACAATCATCAAGTAGCAACAAGACAAATAAAGTAGAAGACCAATCTAGGTGTGCTACGTCTAGGGAGAATAAAAAGAATCATGTTGACAAAACTGAATATAATGCTCATGTCATGCAATCTATGTTAAATGTGAATTCTGTTTTTGAACCCATCAGTAACGTACTTGTTAAGCATTCTGTAAGAAATGCTAAGTTTGAATCTATGTCTGCTATCTATAACAAATGTTTATTTGATGCTACTCATGATATGTGCCTCATTGATCATGTGAATGATGTGAATGTGCGTTCTAAATCTAAATCTAAAATAAACAAAAAGAGAAAAGTATGGAAACCTACGGGTAAAGTGTTCACTGAAATTGGATATAGTTAGAAACCTACATGTAGGATCTTCACTATAATTAGAAATAGGTGCCCTTTAACTAGGATTATCTCGAATAAAAAAGGGCCTCCTAAGGAAACCACTATTGAACCAGTAGTAACACCAACCTTAGGAATCTTAGTTTATAGTAGGAGACTAAAAGCAACAAGATCTGTAGGTTCCAGTAGCAAAGTTAAAATTGTAGATTCTAACACTCCTAACACTACGAACCTAATTAATCTTGGGGATCCACTGTTTCTGATGTTCCATCTTCTTCTCTTATCGATTCCAGGTTTGCCAAATTGTTCGGTGGTATTTGGATTCCGGATGCTCTAATCATATGACCAGAAATCGCTCTCAACTCATCAACTTCGTCAGTAAATTTTGGGTTCTGTCTGATACGGGAATGATCATATTGCAAAGATAATAGGTTATGGAGACTATAAAATTGGAAATGTTACTATTTCAAGGGTTTACTATGTGGAAGGATTAGGACACAACTTATTCTCCGTGGGTCAGTTTTATGATTCGGATCCCAAGGTTGCTTTTGCAAGCACACCTGCTTTGTACGTGACTATAAAGTTGTGGATCTACTTAAGGGATCAAGGGGTTCAAATCTATACACTCTTTCTCTAGAAAATTTGATGTTATCTTCTTTTATATGTCTCTTGTCTAAGGCCTCAAAGACCAAATCTTGGTTGTGGCATCGAAGATTATCTCATTTAAACTTTGATTATATCAATTCTCTTGCCAAACAAGGTCTTGTCTGAGGACTTCCAAAACTAAAATATCAGAAGGATCACTTGTGCTATGTCTGTACTCAAGGTAAAAGCAAGAAACATTCCCATAAAACCAAAACTAAAGACTTTATTCAAGAAAAACTCTATCTGCTGCATATGGATCTTTGCAGGCCAATAAGGGTTCAAAGTATCAATGGGACAAAATATATACTGGTTTTAGTTGATGATTTTTCTCAGTTTACATGGGTGAAATTTCTACGTTCAAAGGATGAAGTTCTAGAGTTCGTAATTAAATTCCTAAAAATGATCCAAGTTCGTCTGAATGCAACCGTTCATAACATCAGGACTGTAATGGCACCGAATTCATAAATCAGACACTGAGGGCTTACTATGAAGAAGTCAGAATCTTACATTAAACATCAGTTGCTCGCACTTCACAACAGAATGGCATTGTCAAAAGACTGAACCATACATTAGTGGAAGCTGCTCGAACCATGTTAATCTTTTCAAAGGCTCCGTTATTTCTTTGGGCGGAAGCATTCGCGACAACTTGCTATACACAAAATCGATCATTAATCCGAAAATGTCACAACAAAACACCGTATGAACTTCTCCATGATCAAAAACCTGACTTATCCTTTCTTCATGTCTTTGGTTCTCTCTGCTATCCTACTAATAATGGTGAAGACCTTGGTAAGTTAAAACCTAAAGCTGATATTGGAATTTTTGTTGGTTATGCTCCCGCGAAGAAAGCATTCCGAATCTACAATAAAAGGATCCGAATGATTATTGAAACTATACATGTTGATTTTATGAGTTGACGGCAATGGCTTCTGAACAATTCAGTTTAGGACCCGGGCCTAAACTTTTGACTCCTGCAACAATCAGTTCAGAACTCGTGCCAAATATTCCTTCTTCAATTCCGTATGTCCCACCAATAAAGAACGATTGGGAAATATTGTTTCAACCAATGTTTGATAAGTACCTTAATCCTCCACCATGTATTGATCATCAAGTTCTGGCAGTCCTTGCACCAGAACCTGCTTTTCAACCGGTATACCTTCATCAACTACAATTGATCAAGATGCACCATCTTCAAGTACCTCTCAAACAACTCAAGAAACACCACCCCAGTCATTCCTCTCGGTGTTAAAGAATCTGACCATTAGGGGTGTTAAAAAAAACCAAGAAACCGAGCCGAACCGCTCAATCCAAACTGAAGAAACCGAAACCGGAAAAAACCAAAACCAAAAAAACCCAGTTATCATGGTTCGATTTCGGTTTTTATTTTTAGATATATGCGGTTAACCGAACCGAACCGTGTATAATATACATTAAGTTTTTTTTAACTAAATATTCAAATATTTATAGAATATTCGATTTTATATTATTGCATTATTTTTGTTATATAACAAAGTTTTTTGTTCTTAATGGAAACATTCGCTAAACATCTATGTGTGAAAATTGTTTAATGTAGTTGTAACTTATAATTGTCGAACAAATAATTTTTTTATTAATATGTTATGTGTGCTTATATGAATACAATTATCAAGACCGAATAACTTTAATCTATTTAATGTTATTTAATTTTACTAAAATGATAATTTAGGTTCTCAAAAAATAATATCGTTCATACGCTAAACTCGATAAAACGTCTATAATGGTTAACTGTGACCCGAACCGCGGGTAACCGCCCATTTCGGGTACTCGCAAGTCTGGCTACCTGCCTAGTACGGTTCGGTTACAAGTAGTAAAATTAATTACCCGTCCTATGGTGGATAGTATAAATCTTCCAACTAACCGAACCGAACCGCCCCGTGAACACCCCTACTGACCATGATATTGAAGTTGCACACATGGATAATAATCCCTTTGTTGAATTTCCAATTCCAAAACCTAGTTCTGAAGAATCCTCTACTTAGGTTGTTATTCCAAATAATGTACATTCAATCAATCAACCACCTGAACACATCAACAAATAGACCAAAGATCAGCCGATTGACAATGTTATTGGCGAACCTTCTAGACCGGTTTTCACCCGACACCAACTATAAGATGAAGCTCTATTATGCTATTTTGATGCTTTCCTTTCTTCCATTGAACCCAAGAGTTATAAAGAAGCATTGACAGAATCCTGTTAGATTGAAGCCATGCAAGAAGAACTCAATGAGTTTGAACGTCTTGAAGTTTGGGAACTGGTACCTCGTCCGGATTGTGTCATGATTATTACCTTGAAATGGATATACAAGGTAAAATTAGATGAACTAGGCGGTGTATTAAAAAATAAGGCTCGTTTGGTAGCGAGGGGATATCGTCAGGAAGAAGGCATAGACTTTGAGGAATCCTTTGCTCCAGTTGCACGACTCGAGGCCATCCGTATCTTTATTGTATTCACTACTCATATGAACATGATTGTCTACCAAATGGATATGAAGATCGCGTTCTTAAATGGCATTCTACGTGAGGAGGTCTATGTTAGCCAGCCGGACGGGTTTGTAGATCCAGAGAATCTCAATCATGTGTATAAGCTAAAGAAGGCTCTTTATGGGTTGAAACAAGCTCCACGTGCTTGGTACGATTTGCTCTCCTCATTTCTACTCTCCCAGAAGTTCACCAAAGGCACCGTCGATCCAACATTGTTGGTCAGACGTGAAGCCAAGGACATATTATTGGTACAAATTTACGTTGATGATATTATCTTTGCTTTCACTAAACCTGATCTTTGTGAAACGTTTTAAAAAATAACGTGTTCAAAATTCTAGATGTCAATAATGGGCAAACTATCAATTTTCTTAGGACTATAGATTTCTCAGAGTCCTAGAGGCATCTTTTTAAACCAATCCAAATATACTCTTGAATCACTTAAAAAGTATGGTATGGAAACCTGCGACCTAGTGGATACTCTAATGGTGGAGAAATCCAAACTGGATGAAGATCCACAAGGCAAAGCCGTTGATCCTACACGCTATCGTAGAATGATTGGTACCCTTATGTATCTCACATCTAGTATACCAGACCTTATATTTGTTGTATGCATATGTGCCCGGTATCAGGCAAAGCCTACCGAAAAGTACTTACACGAGGTTAAGCGAATCTTTTGATACCTAAGAGGAACCATAAATATGGGTCTGTGGTATTCAAAGGATTCTAGCATTGCTCTAACAGCTTTTGCAGATGCTGACCATGCGGGTTGCCAAGATACCAGAAAAAGTACGTTTGGAAGTATGCAGCTATTAGGTGATAGATTGGTGAGCTGGTCATCAAAGAAACAGAAGAGCACCGCAATATCCAGTACAGAAGCTGAATACATAGCCTTGTCAAGATGTTGTGCTCAAATACTTTGGATTCGATCACAATTAACTGACTATGGCCTTGTGCTCAATAAGATACCTTTGTACTGCGATAATAAAAGTGCCATTGCGTTATGTTGCAATAACATCCAACACTCCCGCTCAAAGCATATTGACATAAGACATCACTTCATAAAAGAGCAAGTGGAGAACAAGGTGGTTGAGCTGTATTTTGTTAGAACAGAGTATCAACGAGCAGACATCTTCACCAAGCCTTTAGCACGATAACAACTTGAATTTCTCATCAAAAAGATTAGAATGCAAAGCATGTCCCCGAATACTCTGAAAAAGCTGGAGGACGAAGAGGAAGAGTAATGGTGGTACTCTCTTCACATATCCTATGTATCATATGTATATAAGACAATCATAAAAACCCAAAAAGATTTTTTATTTTATATAAATTTTTCAAAAAGAAAATAAAAAAATATAAAACCTATAAAAAGAAAACAGAATATTAAAAAAATCAGAAAAATACAAAAATATATTTTTCATGGCATGCTTTCTAGCATCGATAATATTTACGGCTTCAGAAATGTCATTCAATAATGGCACAAAGCTGTAAATAAAGTTCGAACAGAAAACATGTCATATGGCTTGCTATTATTTCAGATAGCAACCCGGTCATCAACTTAAAGGAAAGTTTTTTGACAAAAATAAAACTTGACCTCTCAACGCGAATTAATTTTCTTAGGCATGGTCTACTTTATGACCATGCAAAGGCTTGTGTTTACTTTGCAACACAACCCGTGCCTCCTTTATACAAATGAATGTACGTGTCAGTTCATTTCTTTATCAAAATAATAGAAATCTTATTTTTATGATGTGGATTTTTCAAAATAAAATACAATCATCTTTTGGATTCAACAAAAAATCATTTTTAAGACAATTTGAACTATCAAATAACGACTACAACTCTTTAAATAGAAAACGGGTCATTATTTGAGGGGGATAAATTGTCAAATTATCTTCTTCAAAATTCATCAAAGTGATAAATGAAAAAGGTTTTAAACAATAACGAATTACTAATTAAAGGGGAGTTAATTAATTTTAACTCAGTTGGGCTTTATATGTTATGTATTTATGCCTTTAAGGATTAAATAGCAAATCTTAAGGCTTAGTATAGTTGTAGTTAAAACTTTAGGGACTATTTGTGTCTTTAGTATAATTATTTTTGGCCTTAGGAAACTTGTTAAGGAAAAATGCAAAAGGTTATGTACTAGAGGGGGCATTTGTGTCAAAAATCAAAAGATTTTTAACATCAAACACCCCTAACCCACTGTTCATCACACACAAATACAAACACACTTAGATTTTTCCTCCTCCATTGCTAAACTCGTCCAACCTTCAAGAACTAAGAAAACATGTATTTTAATCCTTAATGTAACTAGGTATATGTTCATTACTCTCTAACAAACTTCTTGTCAAAAGGAATTAGGTTAATTCATCATATATTGCTCGAAAACCTTAGAATTTGGTCTAGGGTTCTTTGAAAATAAAAGTGGTTAAATACCTAAATTGATTGAGGGGTTTTGATAGGTAAGGGTTGTAGAACACTCGTTTGAATCAGTTTTCCATATGGTTAACATATAAGTATGTTATGATTGATTCTTGTAGTCGAAAATTTAGGAAAAAGAAAAATAACACAAAAATATTAGTGGGTTTGTGTTTATGAGAGTTGTGTGAACTCTTTGTGAATGTTTGAGTAAGCTAAAACAAGACCAAACAACATATCTTGATTATCTTGGTTTCTAAGTGTTCATTTGGGTTGAATGTTGCAAATCTTGATATTTTTGTGGTCAATTCATGTTTATATTGATTCCATGTTGATTGTGGTTGTTATAGTTCTCATTATGTATGATTTTGATGTTTGAAAGTTGTAGTTTGTGATTTTGAAATTTCTAGGCGAACTAAACATTTTGTGTAGGCTAATTAAACATGCTTGTTAAGGCGAACTAAACAAAATTTTGTAGTCTAACTAAACATGTTTGTTATGGCGAACTAAACAAAACTATTAAGGCGAACTAAACACATTTCCTTAGACAAATTAAACACATTTACTTAGGCGAATTAAACATAATTCCTTAGGCAAATAAAACGTGTTTTACCAGGCGAATTAAACATGTTGATTAGGAGAGTTGAACATGTTCTCTAGGCATTCTATTCATGTGATCTTAGGCAAAATGCTCCTTAATTGATCTCACCATTTGATTTAGTTAGGGTGTGCTTGCCTTAGTATCTAATCTAGATGCTCATATGCCTAAAGTTAAGTTGCCTGAATGATCTTTGTTTATCATCTTATGTTATAATTGCCTGCTTGTCAAATTGTTCTTAATCCTTAGTCAATAATCACAACCTGCTTCAAAATCTATCAACTTGAACCAGATATTCATACAGTAACATATATATTTATTTGTATATAAACTCTACTAAAAAAATCTTAGCAGAACTATGGCTACTACTACTGCTCAACAAATTGCTCTGGACAATGCTTTGGTTGCCACTAAGAAACAAGTCGAGATTGGAAAATGCAACATGAGGATTGATCCTGAAATGACCCCAAAGGAACTCACCTATCAAGTGGTCTTGGATATTCTTGCTCTCACTACATGTTATCCAGCTTTTCTCATCACTGCAAGTGTCCCAGTGATATACATGCAACAGTTCCAGGCCACCATCAAAAAGCATGAGTCAGTTTACCAATTAAAGATTGACAAGAAAAGGTTCTCCATCGATATGGAAGTATTCAGAGAGATTCTTCAGATATGTTCTAGACTTCCAAACCAAGAATTTGATGATCTTCCCTCTGAAGAAGAAATTATCTGCTTCATCAAGGATCTTGGCCACACTGGGAATGTTAAGAAAATCACTGACGTGGTGATTGATCATATGCATTAACCGTGGAGAGCTTTTGCTGCAATCATCAACAAGTGTCTCAATAGGAAAATTACAGGTCTTGACAAGATACGTCTTTCAAGAGCTTAAAATCTTTAGGGAATGTACCATAATAAGAACATTGACTTTGTTGAACTACTATGGGAAGACTTTGAATACCAGATTAATAACATCAAATATTTTATACTTTTTGGTGCCACAATACCCCCTATATTACTTGCAAATGTTTTACTAACACATGAAAATGATATATTTTCTATCATTTTGTAGTTTTCAGGTGAAATGCAGGAAAGTGACAAGAAACAACGGAAAAAGGACTCAAAGTGTAAATAATTGAAGAATGTTATAGCGTAACTCCAAAATTGGTTACATCGTAACATATATTAAGCAAGTACAAAGATCAAGGACAACTTTACGGCGTAACACCATATCTAGTTACGTCATAAACTTGAATTTGGAAGGAAATCTTACAATAGATAGAGTTACGGCGTAACACCCTACATGGTTATGCCGTAACCATGAAGATCTATAAATATGGGACGAAGATTACATACTTATGGACATTATTTGAAGGTTACGGCGTAACACCATATCTGGTTACGCCGTAACAACTGCTTAAATATGGAATGCCGTGTAAGAAGGTTACGGCGTAACACCTTTATTAGTTACACCATAATAGGTTTGATACCTATAAATAGTGGCCTCATTCAATCGATTCTGACATCACTTCCTCCACAGCTAGTTGGACAGGCGATAAAGGCTTCCAACCTTCAAAGAATTCCACCTGGAGTCTAAGGGAGATCACACTTTATTTACTTTTTGTATTTAATCGTTCAAATAAGAATATTGTAAGAATTATAATCATTCAATCTATGATTACTTTTATTTCTTGCCGTGTTTCCGTTACTATGAGCGGCTAAGCACGTAAAGTGTTGGCATAGTTATGTAGTTACTTTTGTTATGATTGTTTCCTGTTAGATTATGGTTTTGTTAGATATTTCTTGACTATCGTATAACCCTGGGTTTTGGTAGTATGGGTGGTTTAGACATTTCTTTCACCATTATTAGATTATCTTTTCAATATGGGATCCATTGGGTACTCGGGAGGGAGTTTATGATCTGACCCCATGAGTGTTAGGAATAAACCGGTCATTCAACTTTATCACTCAATATACTTAAAAAGCACAGGAATTCTTTCAGAGGGGGTTAATAATCTTTATAGGTTATTAGATATGTTTTGGGAATAGTTAGGATTAATCACTGCAACCTGGATATCCTACCTCCTATACGATTTGGACTGAGTCGGAATTGCGGGAAGTATAGGATAGACTATATATGATTATTCAAGTCTATCAAACTTAGAAACCACTAATGAAACCATAGTTTAACATTGCACAGGAAAACGTTTTCATAATAGTAGTAATGAAGTAACTAGTTTAGCATGTTTTCTCTCCTGATATCTCCAACTCTTTTTATTTTTAGTATTTATTTTTATTGTTATTTTAAATTCTTTTCAAATCAAATCAAAAACTATTTCTTAACATGACATTTCAAATTAAAACTAATTACAACTTAGCTCTTGGGATGACCTCGGATTTACCATTCTATACTACCCACGATCGGGTTCTTTGTCTGCTAGTGCGTTGTCAGGTTAGATCGAGTTTTATAAATTTAAAACTTGGTAAAAATATATTTTAAAATAAAATACACATCAACTTTTTGGCGCCGTTGCTAGAGAGCTAAGAATCATTAGTTTTAACATGAGTAATACAGAACAACCAGAATCAACTGTCAACGAATACCTAACTAGGGTAAGAGACGACAACAGACCTAGAGTTGTCAGACCTCTATTTGAAGAAAATATTGAGTTCGAATTCTGGGGTTAATGCATTGACGAACTAAAGAACAATGTGTTCCTTGGAAACAATAACAAAAACCCCCTCGAACACATCTCACATATCACATCTATTGTCAACCTCTTCCAATCTCCTGGAGTATTAAGAGACCAGGTAATGCTCATGGCATTCCCTTTTACGTTGAAAGGAAAATCCAGACTATGGAAAAACCGGTTGTCAGCAGGATCCATTACAACCTGGGACCTCTAAAACGCTTTTTAAGCAAATACCGCTCCCGCTTCTAAATTATTAGCACAAACCATGTTATCAGAGATTTTGGACAAGAATGCAATGAACCCTTACATCTTGCATGGGAACGGTTCAACGATCTGCTTTATAACTACCTAGAGCATAAAATCAATGAGCACGAACAACTACAAATTTTCTACCAAGGGCTAGACCCCAAAACTAGAAAAAAGGCAGATTTCAAGGGACCTATCCCAAGGATGACACCAGCCGCCAGAATTAAGGCTATCGATGAATTGTCCAAACATTCTCTCTCCTGGTATAAAGAAGAAGAATACAAGAAAAATGATTTTGACAAGGTGCTCAAACATATCAACGATTTTGAACACAACATTAGTGTTCTTAAGGAAGAAGTACGAATGCTGCAACACCAAGTACATAAGCTCATAATGTTGAAACGGAGTTTCTTCTGGAGATAAACTATAAGTCCTTCATTAAGAGCTCACTGGATGCAAAAGAAAGAAGAGAATTTGTTTGGGAATTAAAAGGAAATTATGACATGATTGTTAAATCAAGGCTGCTTCTATTAAACAATTGAAAAAGAACCTTTGGTTTACCGAATTGCTGAATCTTTTCACGGGTGGGGGGGGTTGGTTCCTCTTCCAAGCTTTACTAAAACAAATCTAAGAGGATTAGCTCACGCTGTTACCACTCGTAGTGGGCTAAACTACCAACCTCCTAAAAACCCCCTTGAGGATAGCAACGGCCTACAAAACATTACCACTAAACATATCCCTACCACAGAGAAAACAACTCCAGAACAAATACATAATAGCACTAAAAAGACATATCTACCTATCCCTTTTCCCAGACAACTAAAAAAGGAGAAGGAGAAAGAACAGTTCCAAAAATTCCTTCGGAACCTCCATCAACTTCACATCAATATCCCCTTTTTAGAAGCCCTTGAAAAAAATACCAAAATACGCCAAGTTTATGAAGGATCTTCTTTCAAAAAAGGGAAAGGGAAGCGAAGCATCTAAAATTATATTAAATAAACAATGCTCCGTGGTCATTCTGAACAAAGTCCCTCCCAAAGAAAAGGACCCATGAGGTTTCACTATACCCTTTAGAATAGGACAAAGTGGAATTACGAAGGCCTTGGCTAATTTGGGGGCTAGCATAAGCCTGATGCCATACTCGATGTTTCTACGACTTAACCTAGGTGATCTTAAACCCACACGGATGTGTATCTAGCTTGCAAATAAAACCACTCAGTTTCCAAAAGGGATTGCGGAAAATGTCATGGTAAAGATCGACAAATTTGTTTTTGTAGAATATCTTAACACATGTATGATAGGATTTACTTTAGGTTTTAAAGAGGGAAATAGATGGTTGGATGAACACTTAGAGAGAGAGTAAAAAGGAAATATTAGATTAGTAAAAATGAGAAATGAACAACCAACACCCTCTCCATTTGTGGAGAGGGGTTTATATATGTCATACCAAGGCTGGCCATGGTCCCTTAGTGGGCTTGTCCACGGGCCTTTGGCCCGATTAGCTAACTAACATAAAATTACTAATTACTACGAGCTATGACTACCTATATTGGAAGTGACCGATACTTTTCTGTATTTCTAACAATCTCCCCCTAAGGGCGGTCACTTCAATTTACAAAAATTTAAACTTAGCATACTATGCTTTCACTTTGGTCTTGAGCTCATAGTCTTTAACTTCAATAATTAACATGTGATTTGATGTAGTGATAATTGACTTTAGATGTGAGATTGTTCCTTTATCTTGACTAGAATGTGAGAAAGTGATCTTGAACACCTTTAGATCATCAACCAAGCATAATCTTGTTACGCCATCTTGTAAACTTTGCCATCTCGTAAACTTGTAACTTCTGGACCGACATGCTCATACCTTTCTTGATTTGATAATCTTGAAAAGATTTAATAATGCATCTTTCTTGAATTTCTTTAACTTTAACACTTCGTCGCTTCAAGAAGGACGTACGGTATCAGAGTAGCTGATTGAAATAAAAAATTGATTTGAAAATCAATCGACGTGCCACTTGCTAAAGTGGTTTTATGACACATAGAGAGTGTTAATCATTTCAAAAATTCATCAGCAATCGTCCAAATTCATAACCTAGAACAAGTTTGATTCTTATAGAATCGCACCATCATTTCTTTCCAGTTGTCACAAGTCTGATTCATATAAAATCGCACATGTCACCTACCATGACTTGTATGATGTAGCTCAAGCAGAGGATTTCCATCCTTCATATGTAATGAAATCCTCGGATGTTCAAAGCAAAATCACCAAGGATAATGCATAGACTCTTAATATGTTTAACTTGTTGAATTTACATTGTTGTAACCATAGCAGCATCGGTCTGACAAGTCCTAATTGAATTTATGGATGATCTCTTTGGCTCTAGACTTAATAGTGCACTTTGTTTTTAGTGATCGAAGGCATGAGTAGACTGCCACCTTTTCAATATCAACTAACTCAGAGTAAGAAAGTTGATAGAAATGCGTGTAATCTTCATGAGAAATGAAACAAGAGTCTGTTGAGAGACCTTGAGTGGCTAGGTAGGGTTGTGCATAGCATCACCGGGTCCATGACTGTCTTCAATGTCAGACAACACCTTAGTGTTTTCTGACAGATTATGTATTGACCCGCATTTGCCTTATGTGTTATGAAGGGTTCTTTATTTTTCACACCTTTTATCCTTACATTTCTTTTTCATTCTTCAACCCCTTCAATGCTTACCGAGACTTCATAACTAACACCTTTTGGATTTGTTCTAGTTGTCAATAGCTTCTATCATCAGCTGGCATTATCCGAAACTTACTTTTTCTCCTTTGTATCATATCTAAGGACTTTCTACACTAACTAGTTGTAATTATCCTATTGGTAGATCCATTCGTTTTGGTTGGAATCATGCGGGAATTTGAATACCTATGCCTAACCACCATATAACTACATAAATTAAAGTACATGGTCAGGTCTTTAGGTTATATCCATCACAATTGAAACCAAAATCATTGAAAAAAGTTCAATCCATAGTGTATGATATAAATATCAAAAAGATTACAAATCTTTGGAGTTTTTCACCATCCACTAAAAGCTCCCCCCTTAAACAGGTGCATCTAATCGGTGCACATGTAAGTGTTGGAGTGTCATAGAGTCTCTTTTATCTGATCACATGTCAATACAATTTAGATTCAGTTTAATCACATTTTCTCCCCTTATCCAAAATGTTAATCACTTGATATTTTGGATATCAATTGATTAAACGTTCGGAGACAAAATGTTACATAATCACTATAAGGAACATTTTAATGCTAACCCTCAAGTTTTTTTTAATTTACTAAGAAATTCTTGAAAATTTTATACTCAAGCACACCTTATTTTCACCATAAGTCTACACTAAATATATATAAATTCACAAGTTTATGATATATGAAATGACCTTTGTGATATGAACAAAATATGATGAAGTCAAATTGTTCTTTGCAGTAGTCTGAGGTCAGTTCCGTAGAGTCTACCGCCGACAAATTTCTCCAAACTCCTCATCACCCTCCTTTCCTTTAGTAGCTTATTGATGTCCTTGATCATGAAATGAGCTCTTTTCTTTCCCAATGTGCTCCATCTTCTCTTCGGCAAGTACTCCATGTCGATATTCTTGGTAATGTCTTCGAGCGAAGAAAGAAGCCTGGTTAACGTGCCATCACTGAACTTGTATAGTTCGTTGGTGCGCATCAACCTGTTCCTCTTGTAGTCGTCGACATAAATGAATCCTTGAGGGTCTTTGTATGGAGTGTACGGGTGCCTTTTTCTGAGATCTGGTCTTGTAGTATCAGGCTTGGTGACGTTGATCTTCTTTTGATAGCTTTCAACTCCAAGTTGAAGATCCTCGACTCGCTTCTGAATAATCAGACTTTTGGTGAACATTCTTAGTGCTATTACGAAGTCAACAACATCATCCCCTGAAAGCTTTGTGAGTCGATTCTGAACCACAAGAAGTAACATGTCCTTGATATCATTGATCCAAAGTCATAGAAAGTCACCTTCCTTGAATCTGTATAATAAGTTATCAACCATGTTTCCTCATTACCTTGACATGAGTGACTGCCAGAATACGTTTTGTAGATTATACATCTCATCTTGATTGCATGCCTCTTGCATATGCATAGAAGGACTTACATTGTTCTCTCCAATGTGAGATACCCCATAACATATATTTATCATAAGCAACTTTAACAGGACTCCATATGTTTAGAACCATGTCTTCAATGCCTGGTAGATGATACTGAGCGGCCTTTGTCTTGGTAGTAGACGTCGTGTATGTCATAGTCGAAACTCCTCCTTATAGATACTTGAGATCATTGTTGATGAAGTATTCGAATGGTACTCTTTGACGTTTTCTACGCGTGATTAAAGGAAGGGGTTTGGTCAAATGGGTAGTTACTGCCTTTAGGATTTTCCTAATCAAGCTTTTCTAAAAGAGCCTTGTAGCATTCTTCAAAGTCATATTCTAATTCAACATAATTAGAGTAGGTGCCTTTGAATAGTCTGAATGCTGGTCCTAACAGGATTTCTTAAGTTAAATTCTTGATTTTCTGGCCATTCAAGATGTATCCAGAGAAGTCTATGGGAGTGCTCATCAATTCATCAAAGTCCTTTAACGATTTATTAGTAGAAGTAGAAGCTCCTAGAGTCATCAACTAATTTTAAGTTGGTCCTTCCTATGTAGTCTTGCCAACATACCAGTCAAGGTCAGAGGGTTCTTGAGGTGGTGTAGGTTTCTTGAACCAGTTACATCTAGAGGCGGTCTCTTTCCTAGGTTCATCATCATTATCACCTAGACTCCCTTCTTGATCATGTGGCATGTCTCAATCTGCAACCTCGAACACTGGTTCTTCTGATTGAACAGACTTTCCAGCAGATTTTGGTTGAGACTTGGAGCTTTTGGAAGAGCCAGACTTGGAATCTTTATCTTTCGGACCAATGGTTGAATCTGTATCTTTGCTTGTCTTTCTCTTCTTTAACCCTCGGTCTGATCTAGCGGAAGGGTCTTCATCTTTGTCTTTGTCTTTTCGGCTTCGCTTCAAAGAATACACATCATAAGAGAAGAAGAAATCTTTGTCGAGATCATAAATTTTTTTCAAACTATCATAGCAATCTTAGTGTTCGGGAGCTGCCAAATATGATTCACTTTTCTCCATCTTATCGATAAGAACCTTCTTTAACTCAAATTTGGTAATTGTAGAAGCAGCCTCATAAGAAGAATGTGGTTGAGAAGACATCATTGCTAGAGTAACTTCATCACGTGATTCTTTAATCAATGCTTCGATCACAGGTGGAGCAAAGTTAGACACTTCCTTTGGCAGGATCTGAGGCAGCTAATATTTTACTTGCTCTTTGATTCTAGTCGTGAGTGACTCCGAAAGGACGTTCATGAATTCTTCTCTGGTTTCTCCCAACATTGTGTCTAGATGTTCATCAACTAAAGTTGTCACTTGAGTGTGTAAAGGGTCCTTTTTAAGTTCAACAACTTCTTTTTCCAATGCTGTGATTCTATCGTTGAATCGAAAGACTGATGCGAAGTATGGAAGTGTAGATAGAGGATTTATAGTTGAAATAGTTGGCGGTGGAGTGGGTGTTGCCAGAGGTGGTGGAGGAGTAAAGATTTGTGATGATTGTGGAATGTTTGTATATACCGGTGATGATTCAGTAATAACTGAAACTAGTATAGTAAGAAGAGTAGGTGCATGAGTTCTTGTGACTTCATGGTGGACATGAACTTATAATGGAGAAACAATTTCTGCATCAGCATGAGGAATATCTGAAAAATTTAGGAATTTGGATGCCAAGTCAGATGAACGAGAAGAACTAGTAACAGGAACTTTAGTCTTCTTCGTAACAGTAGAAATTGTCACATGAACATCCTCAACAACTTGTTCTTGAGTAGTCTCTAAATTTTCATTCCCTTATAGAGTGTCATTCATTTCAGCATCAACACCCTCACCTTGAACAACCTCTTTATTAGTTTGAGTGGGTTCTTTCAATCTTGCATCTACATCGTCACAAACTGGTTGGTAGTATCATCTATTTCTTCATCGCTTTTAATCACATCATCACTTTTCGATTCCAGATTATCATCATCTTTATAATTAGTGGGGGAGGGAGTGTGAACAAAATCCTCCTCTTCAAATTCTTCTTCTTGTTCTGAATTAGATACTTGCTCTTCACTTTCATTCCCTTGCTCAATGTCTTCATTACTTGATTCTTGTTCATTGTTGCTATCGTCTTCATCATTACCCCAAGACTCAGATTCACTCTCAGTTGAGTCATCATTGGTCACATCGGGAACCCCTAGTTTATCACCAGTTCCTTCACTTGTGATAGTAGGTGCGATCTTATCAACTCTTGGCGGTTTTTCGGCAACCGTACCAGAACCACTAGGATGTGTCTTGTAAAAGTCCCTTAAGATCTTCTTTCTTATTTCTTTCATCTGAGCTTCTTCAGTCAAAGCTACATCAGATAATAGCTCAATTCCTTTTCCATGAGCAACATCCACTTTTTCCTTTTCCTTTCTTTTAGACTTTGTTTCCACAGGAGGCTCTCTGATAACGATACCTGTTGTTGGCTTAGTTGAAGATTTCTTGATAGATCTCTTAACTCATTTGCCTTTAGTGACAAGTTCTTCATCTATAGGGACTAGATCACTGTCCTTCTTAGATGGAGAGGCTTTCTTGAATTTTCTAGCAATCTTGGGAGGTACAGCACCTGTAGCATAGCCAAGATAAGTCTTGTACGCTTTACTTTCCTTCATCGCTTGACTGGTCAAACATTCAGGAAGAATAGCTCCATAGATCTGAGTTGATTCTTTTATAGAGACAAATCTTAAGGAGTTAATCAAGTAGTCATCTTTGGAGGTGTGCATCCCAATTTTGTTTCTCCATGAAAGTGTCTTTTTTTGAATAAGCAAGTGGTGAATGATAGCTTTGGTGAATCGAGGGTAGTACATCTTTTCTTGATTTTTGTAGACTTTGTTTTCAATCTAGTAGATGATGTCTTCCTAAAGTAATTCCACATAGTCTACATTTTTCTGATAGAACATACCCAAAGGATTTGAGCTCTGGAGAGACGAAGCTTGTCAAGACCACTAGTCTTTCTAAATAAACCCTGGTTGATAGGAGCAGCAAAAGTTCTCTAGGGCTGATGCATCTGATTGACAACAACATCATTGAGCGAATTGATCTCCCCAGTATGACCGAGTTCTCTTAAGAAAGACACAGTGTCTTCTTCAGAAAGAAGGGGATCAAAGTCTCTACTCGGTACTCTTAGGCAAATCCGAAAGATATCTCTGAAGACTTTCAAAGTAAGTTTGAATCGTTTCTTCTTATCAATCTTGAATTTGTAGAAGGTGTCATACTTGTACACAGAATTCCAGAATTGATGCATATACACTTCAGGGACATCAGTAGTGATGAGAAATGCAGGATAACATGGAGTGAGTACAATAGCATCCAGAACGACTTGAAATGTGGGTTCTCTTGGTGTCAATCTGCAAGGGATTCTTCCATTGCATTTTCTGATATCAAGTCTATTCTCCATAGGAACAAGCTCAAGATCAAGCTTGGTTTGTTGAGCGGTGATGGAAGACATGATTCTGCTAAGATTTGTCATGCACAGTTTATATACAAACAAATATATATAGAACATATAGACAATTTAGACCATGATGCATGATTATTAATGCAGGACACGATTTACAACAGGGGATAGGCAACCAATTACTCGGCAACAAATTGATACACATGCACACAATGCAAAGAACTAATACACATGTAAACAGGAGACACACACACTCATATACCACATTAACTATAGGCTAACTATTGAAATCAAATCAAATACTAAGATTTCTAAGGAAACAATTAGACCTAAATTAATTACTAAGAGACAAGATATGGAATAATTATACTTATATTAGGTTGTGCGTTTGGATTACCAAGATTACGATATTAGATCTACAAGAAAAAATCAAGTATAGTTCGCCTTTAGTTAGTGTATAAATCGCCTGTGTTAACTCCTATGTATAGTTCTCCTGAGTTAGTCCTATGTATAGTTTGCTTGTATAAAAATTCATGTATAGTTCGCCTTTACTATTATGTATTGTTTGCCTCAGTAAATATGAACGTATAGTTCGCCTGTGCTAAGGATGAACGTATAGTTCGCCTGTGTAAAAGTAAACGTATAATTCGCCTGTGTAATTGAGAGAACATATAGTTCGCCTGTGTAACCTTAAGTATTGTTCGCCTGAGTTAAAATCTATAAGTATAGTTCGCCTATGTAAATTTTTACCCAAACAATTTTCATATTTTTTGGCCATAATATCTATCATATCTTAGTCACATAGCATCTAGGAATCATTCTAACATCTTGTGGAAAATGTAGAGGGGGGGGGTGAATACGTTTTCGATTAAAATTTAAATTTTTTTGTATCAAATGACCGAACAAACACGACGTAATATGAAAAGTATTGATTATAGTCTACGACTATATGTATAATGGAGACCAATCAACAAGCAAGTAGCCTAAGCATCAAACCACAACATAAGCATAATTGAAACGTAAAGAAATAACGATATGTAAAGAGAAAGCAAACCGAACACGATGATTTATAGTGGTTCGGTCACGGAGCTCCTCTCCGCCCTACTCCACTCCCCGAGTACCCAACTCGAGAGTTACTTCACTAGATCAACATGCTCCCTTTTCGGCGGAGAAAACCTTACACAACGTCGCTTACACTTTATCCGGTACTAAGCTAAATACCGAGTCCTAATCACCGGGAGAACCAACCCATCGTCGCTTACACTTTATCCGGTACAAAGCTAAATACCGGGTTCTTACACAAAGGGTAGAACCAACCCAAAACCCCGTTATGTTTTATGGCCCAACATAACAAACCTTGTGTTTTATGGCACAAACACATAAACCATCTAGTCTAAATCAAATGGTACAAAAGATGATACAAATGAGTATACAATGATGATCCACGACAAATGTGTCTAATGGATATGAATGCCTAATCTAAATTAACTTCCATTGATGAGAAGCCTTTAAATGGATGTAGATGATGAGATCTCCAATCTTGTAGATCTTCATATGGGTATGTTTGATGGTGGATGGAAATGGCAAGATCTTCAAGGCTTGCTTTGGTTGGATCATCATAAGAGTATGCTTACAACAAGATGAATGTTAGAAGCATTATGATCACATGAGAATGAGGGTGTTTAATGACTATTGCTACTGATCTAAATGAGTGAGAAATGCAGAGAAAATGTGTGTGAAAGGTGTGTGAAAACATGAGAAATGGCTTGGTATTTATAGCCAAAAAGTTTACTGTATGCCGGTTCTGCCGGTGCTGTTGACAGAGGGCACCGGCTTGCAAAACTAAGGGCACCGGAATACAGTAACTAAATCCGGATTTTGATTTGCAAAATCTTGAGATATCTTGTGTAATCTTATGAGATTTTCCTTGGATTTGCTGCATTTGATTATATACTAAATGAAGTAATTAAATTAATAAGTGTAAGATGATTTTGTGTAAAGTTAGGGTTTAAAAAGATTTGTACACTTTTTCAAGTTGCATGTGCTTTTCTACAAAGTTGGGAGATAGTAAAGAAATCATGTTTTGAGATAATAAGAGGTTTGAGAAAAATGGTTTGTTATGTTTTGTCATTAATAAAACCTTAGCCTAAGTTGATTGTAAAACGAATTGTTTAAAACTGGTTTATTTGTATTAACAATCTCCCCCTTTTGTTGATGACAAAACATACTAGGCCAAATGGATGATTAAACTTGGTTACTTTCTCCCCCTTTTTGTCGAAACAAAAATGGAATGCAAATGTATGAGAAATGTAGTGATATTGTCAAGATGGAAAGCTCCCC
Source organism: Tanacetum coccineum (assembly GCA_026074375.1). Lineage (NCBI taxonomy): Eukaryota > Viridiplantae > Streptophyta > Magnoliopsida > Asterales > Asteraceae > Tanacetum > Tanacetum coccineum. Next base: position 14,057 of record BQNB010051666.1, on the reverse strand, counting down.
CTTGATGAATGTTATGGTAACTACAAAACAAATATGTTAGAAACAATGAAATAGGCTCCCCCTTGCTTTGTTAGTTCTTGCAAAGAAAAGTTAGGGGTCCAAGAATTAGAAATGGTGTGCTATAGTACCGGCTAGCCGGTGCTGATCTATCAATGGCACCGGTTTGTTATCGAATGGCACCGGCTGACTAAAAAACAATAATACCTTTTACATTACACTCTCACGTTTACACTCTTCTCCACCCTTTTGTCAAAACAAAAAGGGTGTGTCCTTGGAGTTTAACTTCAATTCTCCCCGAAAAGGCGAGTTTGCATCATCCCTAGTGAAGTTAAATAGTCTACTCTAACTCCTTATGTTGTTGCATCCTCTAGGTAAATGTCCTTGGTCTACAGCGGATCTATGGATTAAAATTTGAAAGATTAACCTACAAAATGGTTAGTTTCGTGCAGCATATATAGAAAAAAATATGAAACTTTATGAGGAAGAAATTGAATTCTTCTTTCTTGGTCGAAACTCAAAAAGATTGACGAAGGATAAGATTGTTGATGAATGCGTGCATGCTCCCTCTTGACAAATGCTCCCCCTAGTTTGAGGCGTCAAGATATGATTAAAAAGCTACAAAAATTAGTGCAAAACAAGATCCGTCCTTGGACGAGTAAAATATATACAACAAAGTGTATATAAGAAGAATGCTATGAAAGCTCGACGGAAGCTCCCCCTTGCTCGAGGGCGTCAAGTATGATCCTATAAAATAAAAGATTAGTGCAATAATAGCTTTTGTCCGTAGACAAATATGTCATATACAACAATTGTATAGACGACTCAATATGGTTTCTTGACGAATGCTCCCCCTTGCTCGAGGGCGTCAAAATGAACCTACAAAAATAAAAATGAATGGTGTAAACTTCATCCTTGGATGAGTAAGCCATATACTACAAAGTGTACATACTTGAACCTACAAAAAGAAAACTTAGTGTAATATGTACTTCGTGTTTCGAGGAAGTTATATATAATAAGATGTGTATATGATATGATATGACTCTTCTAAAGCTAAAATGCAATATGATTTTCCAAAAGAAACTCCTAGAGAAGTAAATTAGAAGTAAAAAGTATAATCCTACTACTTCCATCATTGTGGTTGGTTTTGATGGAGAGGTTTAAAGGTTTTAAGGGTGTGGTTAAGAATGAGACGCATTTCATTACGAAATTCACATGGCTTTTGGCAGAAGTTAATTATGAGTGTTAGGATATGTGAAAGGTGATTTAACCTTCATGGGTTGAATTGGTTGTGAGTTACTAGTAGGTTGTGGTTATGGTGGTGGTAGAGGTAGGAGGAATAAGGCTTTTTTGCACATGTTGTGCATTTTAGATGGCTTCTTGGATATTTTGGAGAAAAGTGTGAAGATGGTTAATTTCTTGTTGTATTTGGTCTCTGGTTATGGAAGGCTTAGGTTGAGCACTCAATATACTCCTAGAGAGGTTGATAGGTGGGAAAGTTGGTTCAAAGTCCATGAGTGTTGGTTGAGGGAGTGTTTTGGATAAACCTTGGGAAATGACTTGTGGCAATGGATTTGAACTACTTGGTGGTATTTCATTCAATGAAGATAGACAAGGATGAGGTTCTAGGAGATAATGGTGACAAGAGTGCTTTTAGAGTAGAGGTTGTTTGGATGGAAGTTGGTGGTGGGATTGTGAGAGCAAGAGTAGTATCGAGAGTAGTGCTTGGGTTGGTGATGAAGGTTGTGTTGATGAGGCAATTGAGGTGATAGAAATGATGACTTTGTGAGTAGTAAAATAGGTGGCGGAAGATGGTGATGACAATGCAAGCAACTAACAATGTATGCATATTAGTAAAGTCGTGATGATGAATATGTAATGAAAAATATGAATCAAAGAATAATAAATGTGTGAATGAGCACAAATTAGCTTAATAAAGATATCAATCCTTATTGACCTACAAAATTCTAAATGGGTTAGTTTGAAGTTTAATGCAAAAAGTAAGAATAGCATTTTGCAACATGATAGTTCAAACATTTATACCAACAAATACGAAAGAAACTTATTCAAGTATTACTACACGAAAGAGTTAACAAGTAGACATATAGACAAATATGCAATCAAGACACTTTCGCATATAGACACAAGGATAGGAATAGTCTTAAGCTAAGCGAAGAGGAGGAAAAATGTTGCAACTAGCTTAAAAAGGCATAATACATGTTTAAAAAAATATTGGATGCTTCTATGAGTTTTAGAAGGACTTAAGAGCTAGATAGATCAAAATCAACTATTAGGCGACCTTAATACAAGTCTAAATAATCTAATTTTAGTGTCGAATTAAAAAGATAAATACCCCAAACGGCAAAAATGCCTACTATAGAACGGCTAGCCGGTTCCATTGGTTCAACAGAATCGGCTTTGCTGTAAACAGAACTGGCTTGCAGCAGCCAAGGCTCTTAAAATCTAAAATCCTCTAGTAGTGAACAAAATGAATTCTAATCCTGATTTTCACTTATATTGTTGATCATTTGGTCATACTAGAATAATCTAAAATCTCATGGGTAATATTCAACTCTTATACCCTACATATTTTGATTATTCCAAACGCTCCTTAATACAACAAGAAAATGAAAATAAAGAAGTATTAATTGCAAAAAAAAGAAAAAAAAACAACCGCAAGCATAAACGATTCAGTTTACAAACAATCATTCAAGGATTCAGACATAAACGATATGAGAAATAAGAACATTTATACAAGAGCATGTTCCAAGTAGTTCAACCAAACACAAGCATAAGGAAGAAGAACATTTAGATTAGAAAATTAATTGCACTAACAATGATGCTACGGATATGCGACAAAGGAAACAAATAGGCACGAAATCTCTTATTGCATTTGAATAAGTATCAAACTTGTTATATTGTTCGTTCGCTTGTTTGTTGATTTTGGTTCTTAATTAAAATAATATGACTTCAAAAGGAAGATCCTAGACTTCTACAAGTATACAAAAAAATGCTTTGACATAACATAAATGCACACGAAGCAAATAAAATCATGTAGCAATGACATATAAGGGACAAGATGCAAAGATCATACAAACCATGTTTAAGCATGTATAAACTAGAACATAATATAGATAGATATAAGAAATGCCAACAAGGAACAAGAACTACCAAACATAGACATATCCATATTAAAAATCATCATGTATCAAAATGAAAAATTACGAGATCATACGAGACATCATATAAGAGACAAAATTACTTCTAATGCAAACATCAAGTAAGTCATGATTAAGCCTTAACATTTAGTAACACGAGTACAAGCATAAAAGCATTTAAAAACAAAACAAAACCTTTCCAAAGGACTATGCATTTTTCAATTAATTGAATAGTTATCAAACACCAAGATACCGACAAGACAAATAATCAAGAAAGAACAAATAATCAACACATGTATGAGCAATGTAAGAAGACATGATAGTCTAATGAGAAAGATCATATTTACAACTATTATGAAAAAAAACATAGCATTAGGGGTGTTTGGAAAATTTTGAACAAGTCGGTGAACTAATGGTTATAGAGGATCGACAAGGATGAAGTGGCAACATCAAAATGTGTAGATAATTTTAATGAAGTACTTTTGAAATGCTCCTTTTTCAACAAGATCAAAAATATTTAAAGCTTTTGGCAGAAACGCCATGACCAAAAAAGTGACCTTTTGTTATTATTTTAGAAACTACAAATCAACATTTGAGACTATCTAGACTCAATTGCCTTTAACATGGCGGGTGGCACAAGTTCTAACTCCATATGGTTGATTTTACATAAAATTCCCAAAATGACCCATTTTCTACAAAACTTGTTGTTCCGGTTATATATATATATGGCTAAGATGACCGAAAATCGACTTCATAACATTAAAACTTCCAGAATTTGTTCATAAAATATACACTTCAATATCAAATGCACACTTGGTCTAAGTGAACCGGCGGAACCATTTTTTGGGTTTTGTCAAACACTAGTTTTGACCCGCTTTGAGAAAAAAACATTTTTAAAACTACAACAAGACATCACTACACTTCATCTTTACTTGAGTATTTCGGATGAAACAATCAAGTTGCCAATCCCACTTTGATGTGTACAATTTTTAAGACGATATTTGTCAAAACACTTATCTAGCATACTAAGTCTTCTTCTCAAGGTTTTATTAAGAAATTAAGAAGATCTATGATTTTCATATAGCATATGCAAAGAAAGATATATATGTCTATATGAGGAACACAAGACCTAGCATAAGCCTTATAGTGCGAAAACATGAAGATGACACACAAATGAGAAAATATGCCAAACAAGACACTTATGATCCATAAACAAGCAAGACGCAAAGATAAGATGTAAACAAGGCAATCAAGTAGTCATATAGCACATCACACATCAAGTCATTAATTTTACTAATGTGAGATACCAAAAAAAAAAAATTGACAAAATTATGAGTTATCCTAAACACTCCTTTTGAAATTATACTGTTTCTTTTAAGAATCTAAATTGAAATATAAGCGAAGGAACATACATGACAAGGTTGAAATTTATGTTTCATAGATAAGCAAGCTCAAATACAACGAGAGATAAACATACAATCAATATATACAAGCAATGCAAACTAGAACGACTAATTATATAACATATCATACAAAAAATTCTTTTCGCCTTGTGTTGAATATGACGATGCATACCAAGCTTGATTAGTGACCAAAATACTTTAATTTCAATAAAGGATGAATCAATATTCAAAGGATACCAATCCAAATTGCCCGACTCAAAAGTTTGAGTTTCTATGTTGATACAAAACTTGAAATTTTGAACACTTTGGAGTATTTTGAAAATTTGACTTACTTAAACCTATACTTAGTATCTCTAACCTATTTTATTAGAAAGTATACTTAATTCTCTTCGAAACGATAGGTGGCACGACTTGTACGGATCTACGGTTTGTATTTTATGACCCTTTGAAGTTGATCAAATTTTTGAAAAACCTTCTGTAGAGCCGGCTGGCCGGTTATGTTCCTTGAATGGAACCGGCTTGTTATCGAACAGAGCCGCCGGTCTGAACGGATTTTTTAAAAACGCTTATTTTGACCCGACGAAAAGAGTTAACACTTGGTAGGCTTTAAGGTAAACTTATATAACAGATTTTAGACCTTATTCAAGCTTGTATAACAACGATATTCAACAATCAAGACTTCTAAGAATAAAATAATGACATACTTTTCATATTAAGTCTCGTTTTCGGATAGTTTGATACACGGATCAAACTCGGTTTTGAAAACCATTTGTTTTGAAAACTAGAGCCACATGGCTCTAATACCAACTGTGGAAAATGTAGAGGGGGGGTTGAATATGTTTTCTATTAAAATTTAAAAACTTTTGTATCAAATGACCGAACAAACACGACGTAATATGAAAAGTATTGATTATAGTCTACGACTATATGTATAATGGAGACCAATCAACAAGCAAGTAGCCTAAGCATCAAACCACAACATAAGCATGATTGAAACATAAAGAAATAACGATATGTAAAGAGAAAGCAAACCGAACATGATGATTTATAGTGGTTCGGTTACGGAGCTCCTCTCCGCCCTACTCCACTCCCCGAGTACCCAACTCGAGAGTTACTTCACTAGATCAACATTCTCCCTTTTTGGCGAGGAAAACCTTACACAACGTCGTTTACACTTTATCCGGTACTAAGCTAAATACCGAGTCCTAATCACCGGGAGAACCAACCCATCGTCGCTTACACTTTATCCGGTATAAAGCTAAATACCGGGTTCTAACACAAAGGGTAGAACCAACCCAAAACCCCGTTATGTTTTATGTCCCAACATAACAAACCTTGTGTTTTATTGCACAAACACATAAACCATCTAGTCTAAATCAAATGATACAAGATAATGATGTGATTACAATGATCCAAGACAATGTGTCTAATGGATATGAATATCTAATCTAAATGTCTTCCATTGATAGAAGCCTTCAAATGGATGAATATGATGAGATCTCTAATCTTGTAGATCTTCATATGGATATGCTTGGTGGTGGATGGAAATGGCAAGATCTCTAAGGCTTGCTTTGGTGGATCATCATAGGAGTATGCTTACAACAAAGTGAATGTTAGAGCATTATGATCATATGCAAATGAGGGTGTTTAAAGGGTGTTGCAAATGATCTAAGAGAAGGAAAAATGCAAAGAGAAAAATGTGTGAAAAGGTGTAATAAAATGGTGAGAAATAGTTTGGTATTTATAGGTTAGAAATAGTTTGGTATTTATGGGTCGCAGCGGAATATGTTTCCGGGAGCGTTACTTCATAGTACCATTGCACCAGTCAGAAGAGAACGACCTCTAAATGTCGTTTGAAAAGTATTATTGAAAAGTTTGGACTCCAATGTTCCTCAAATAGGCCAAGCATCTATTTCACCTGAGAAAAACATGCTTAAAAAGGGTCAACATAAAGTTGGTGAGTTCATAGATTTTTGTAAGTATGAATGTAAATCCCAAAACTATATATATAGGTTTACTGTGTTACAAGTTTCGCCCATACAAGACTTGCAACGCATAAACCTACATATATAGGTTTCCTTATATAAAATCTCAAAATGTTTCAAGTATATATTGTAATAAACATGATATCCCAAAATGTTTCAGTAGATATTATAATGAACATAATATCCAAAAATGTTTCAAGTAGATATTATAATGAGCACAATATCCCAATTAGTTTCAAGTATGTAAGAGAAATGATTACGACTACTCTAAGTTCATGGAACTGCGACATCGACTTATAAGTATGCCACTTTATTCAAGGCACGGTAAAAATTCATTAGTATCCAGTGTTGGCCCTGTAGACACCAATCCAGTCGTAATCCGACATGATATAACGTTCGTTAGTTCGATCTCGAACTAGTGAGAGCTAATCACCCGAACGGGGGTTGTCAATCCCCAATAGATCTATTTTATAACATTCGCGCTCACCCTCCAAGTGATTTACAGTTCATGAAACCTAAGCTAATCCGTAATTATTCGAGTAAAAGTCAAGTATGTGTTTACGTCCAAAAAGTAAACCAAGTATTGTATCTCATCGCATGACAAGTAAAGAAGTGCATAAATCAATTTGTAATCAACCATGTAAATGCATTTGTAAACAAGCATGTTCTCACCCCAAAACTTATAAAACAAATCATGTAAAACGTGGGGCTATGAACTCACCTTGAGTTCAGATAATCCAAATATCGCAGATAAAGCGTCACGTAAAAGATCGAATGCAACCTAAATTATCATAGGTCGTATAAGTACCGAGTACTTTAATTGATAACATTGAATGTAATCCTATAGATTATATCGTACTATCGTTCGGGCTATCATAATTAAAGAGGTCATGACATGACGTACGAGGAGTTAGGACACTTTAAATCGTAAATCCAACAACTCGTCAATACGCCATCCGAAGAGGCCTCATTATGAATTCCCTAGTAAATAGCCACTTGGTAACTATTAAAATTCTTCTTATATTAAAGATTAGATTCCGTATAATCTTTAGTATTATCAAACAAAGTTTCTATCATAGTTGTGTAGAATTTGTCTTGCATAACTAAACCTTACACAAGCTAAGGAATTCAAGATCCATTGAAGTGGGATCAACAAGTGGTATCAGAGCTTGTTTCTTTGAGAAACTTTGCTAAGAAGACATGGATCAAGACTTAATACATATGGTGGCTGCATCAAAAGTACCTAAGCTCAAACCAGGTGAGTATGAGCTTTGGAGGATGAGGATGGAACAGTCTATCCAGATGGTTGATTATTCTCTATAGGAAGTCATAGAGAATGGTAATGCACCTCTAATAACAAAACTTGTTAAAGGTGTTAAGACTATAATTGCTCTTGCAACTGCGGAAAAAAGGCACAAAGGAGGTTAGAGTTGAAGGCAAGAAGCATTTTATTTATGGGAATCCCTAATGAACATCAATTAAAGTTTAACTCCATCAAAGATGCCAAATCATTGCTGTAGGCTATTGAGAAGAGGTTTGGAGGGAATGCTACTACTAAAAAGACTCAGAGGAATCTTCTAAAGCAGCAGTATGAAAATTTTACTGCATCTAGCATAGAGGTGTTAGATCAAACCTTTGATAGGCTTCAAAAGCTTATTAGTCAGTTGGAGATTCATGGTGAAAGTATCTCATAAGAAGATGTAAATCAGAAGTTCTTAAGAAGTGTGTCACAAGAATGGAACACATATACCATTATGTGGAGGAACAAGCCTGAGATAGATACATTAAGCTTGGATGATCTTTACAACAACCTGAAGATCTATGAACCAGAGGTCAAAGGGATATCAAGCTCAAGCACAAACACATAAAACATAGCCTTTGTGTCCTCAAACAACAACAACAATACAAATGAAGCAGTGAATACTACTCATGGTGCTACAACTGCTAGCACTCAAGCTACTGTTGTTAACTCAACAACAATTGACAACTTGAATGATGCTTCCATCTGTGCTTTCTTTGCAAGTCAACCAAACAGTCCACAACTTGACAATGAAGACTTGCAACAAATTCATCCTGATGATTTAGAAAAGATGGATTTAAGGTGGTAGATGGTTATGCTAACAATGAGGGTAAGGAGATTCTTAAAGAACACTGGTAGGAAGTTTTCTGTGAATGGTACTGAGACCATTGGGTTTGATAAGTTCAAGGTGGAGTGTTACAACTGCCACAAAAGGTGACACTTTGCAAGGGAGTGCAAGGTTCCAAAGAACCAAGAAAATAGGAATAGGGAAAACACAAGAAGAGTTGTGCCAGTGGAGATAACTACTTCTAATGCTTTGATCTCATGTGATGGTCTTGGTGATTATAATCAAGCAAAAGAAGGTCCAACTAACTTATGGCTTACTCTTCTACAAGTTCTAACTCTGAGGTATCTACTGATTCAAAATGTTCATCATCTTGTTTGGAAAATGTTAAAATTCTTAAAGAACAAAATGAACAACTGTTAAAAGATTTAAGGACATCTAAGATAAATGATATTACTTATAAAACTGGTTTAGTGTCTGTAGAAACAAGACTTCTAGTGTATAAGAAAAATAAGTTTGTTTATGAGGAAGATATCAAGGTCTTAAAACATGAAATTCATTTAAGAGAAGTAGCCATTATAGAGCTTTGGAGGAAGTTGGAACTGGCTTAAAAACAAAAAGATGAAATTCAACTAACAGTAGAAAATTTTGAGAATTCATCTAAAAACTTAAGCAAACTACTAAATTGTCAGATAGTTGATAAGTGCAAAATAGGTTTAGGGTATAATGCTATTCCACCTCCCTATACAGGAAACTTTATGCCTCCAAAACCTGATTTGTCATTCTTTGGTCTAGAAGAGTTTGTAAATGAGCCTATAGTTAGTGAGCCTACAGTTAAGAAGCCTGTAGTTGAGACTAGTAAAGCTAAGGCTAGTGCAGACAAGCCTAAAGCAGTTAGGAAGAATAATGGTGCTCCAATTATTAAGGATTGGGTGTCTGATAGTGAGGAAGAAGATGTGCCTCAGGCTAAGAAAGAGAAGAAAATAGTTAAGTCTAGTTTTGCTAAAATAGAGTTTGTTAAATCTAAAGAGCAAGTAAAATCTCCTAGGAAAACAACTGTTAAACAAGGTAATCAAAATAGGCTGAACACACATAGTCCTAGAGGAAACCAAAGAAACTGGAATAATATGATGTCTCAGAGACTAGGAAGTAATTTTGAGATGTTTAACAAGGCTTGTTATGTATGTGGAAGTTTTGATCACCTGCAGTATGATTGTAATAACCATCAGAGACAGTTTAATAATAAAAAGATGGTAAAACCAGTGTGGAACTATACTCAAAGGGTGAATCACCAGAATTTTTCTAGAATGACTCACCCTAGTCCTAAAAGGAACATGGTTCCAAAAGCAGTATTAATGAGGTCTGGTCTAGTATCACTTACTACTGCGAGACCCAATAATACTACTCAACCCAAAACAATAGTGAATAGTGTAAGACCAATGACAAATGTTTTTAATAAAGTACATTCAACTGTTAGAAGACCCATTTACAACAAAACAACAACTAAAAATAGTAATTTTAATTAGGGTGTTAATACTGTTAAAGATAAAAATGTTAATATTGCTAGGCCAAAAGCAGTAGTTAATACTGCTAAGCCAAAAGCAGTACTTAATGCTGTTAAGGGAAACCAGGTTAATGCTGTTAAGGCCTCAGCTTGTTGGGTTTAGAAACCAAAGACTAAAGTTTTAGACCATGTTTCTAAACACAACAGTGCATCAATAAAATTTAAAAGATTTGATTATATTGATGCACAAGGCAGATCCAAGTCAGTAATGGCTTGGGTCCCCAAAAGAAACTGATTTTTTTACCACATGTGCAGGGAAATCCACAAATGGATTTACAGGACCAAGGAGTGATTGACAGTGGATGCTCAAGGCACATCACAGGGAACATGTCCTATCTTACTGACTTTGAAGAAATTGATTTAGGATATGTTGCCTTTGGAGGTAACCCCAAAGGAGGGAAAATCACAGGCAGAGGTATAATTGTAACACCCTCAAAAAGGTGTCGTAGCGGAAGTATGTCCGGGGGCGTTACTTCATAATACACAGCGCTAGATACAAAAGAACGGCCCCTAAATGTGTCATTTGAAAAGTAATCTCGTTGATTTCCTTGAAATTGATATAATGTTTGTCCCATAATTGCATCACAATGAAAAGCTTAAAATTAACACAACGAGATTTGATCACTTGTATGTATGTAGAAATCCATGAATGAAATCTTGTCAGTTTAGACTCCAATGCACATCAAATAATCCAAGCATCTAATTCACCTGAGAAAAACATGCTTAAAAGGTGTCAACATTAAAGTTGGTGAGTTCATAGATTTGTTGAAGTATAACCAAACGAACACCCCTAGCTGCCATTATCGAACCGAACGCACCCTTGTCCGAAAACGATACGCACCCTTTCGGTGCATAACAAATCAAACGCACCCTTGCTGGTGCCTAATAAAAACCAAGCGCACCTGCTGGTGCTAATAAACCAACCAAACGCACCCTGTTGGCTGTTATAAACACCAACCACACCTTGATGGTGCTGCTAAACACGCAACCAAACGCACCTTTTATGTTTTTAGAATAAAACACAGATGCACCTTATGCTGGTGTTTTTATCAAACCCCACGTACCCATTTTTCGTTTATAAATCAAACGCACTCTGTTGCGTGTTTATGTCAAACCAACGCACCATGTCGTGGTATTAACCACATAAACAAACACACCCTTGTGGTTGGTTAACTGCCAAACGCACCCATGTGCATGATCTGGTGGTTTAGGCGGTGGATGGTGACAAAGGTGATGAGATGATGGTGAGGTGGCGTCTGTGGCGACGATGGTCACCGTGGTGGCAGCGGCGCAGCGGAGATGGTGGTGCGACTATGTTGAACATGGTGGAGGTGATGGTTGCTGTGATGTTATAGATGGTGGATCGATGGTGGGGTGTGGTAGGGATGGTGTGGAGTGGTGGTGGCAGCGGCGGTGGGTTCGCCGGATTTTGGCAGGAGTACCGGTGGCGGCGCCGAAAATTTAAGGGGAGGGTGTGTGTGTGTGTTTTGGTGATATTAATGAAAATGAAAACCCTAGTTTCTAATATATATACACTAGAAAATTTCAAAAGACAAAGTGGCAAGTGTTTAATAGTTGAGGATGGATTATGTAAATATTTTACAGGGACCAAAAGTGTAACTTTTATTAAATAATGGTTCGGGACTCGTTTATGCCACTTAACGGATGATTCAAAACACGAAACTCGCGCCATTGTGTTCCAATTGATTTTTCTATGAAAAATGACTATTTACTCAACTATTATTTTATAAATGTTTTTATAAAATATATTAAATAATTATTATTCACTTGTT
>BQNB010051665.1:0-40871 GCA_026074375.1 Tanacetum coccineum | reverse complement strand
TATGTAACAAATACTTTGTTAAATCTAATGTATCAGTTTTAAACGACTTTTTGGTCGTTCTATATATATCTTGTATTATTGATCTATGAAGTAACACGCCCCAGACCCTTATTCCGTTGTGACCCAATTTGGGGGTGTTACATTTTTCCTTTGTCTTGCTTGATATGTTCCCCTTGAGGTTGAGAGGAGCTTTGAGATTGCATTTGAGTTGTGATGACTTGGGGATTAGGTGGTGTTGTTAGGTTTGGTTGTTTGTTCAGGTTTTCTTTTTTAGCTCTTCTTTGAAAAAACTGGGAGGTTGTAGCTTGATTTGTGTTCTTCTCCCCCTCATCAGGTTGAGTACCAGCTTGGCCTACTAAAGGAACACTGTCACTCCCAGCTTTCTTTGATGTAATGGCTTGAGCAAATTGATTCAAGGCATTTGTGACTTTGTTAAGAAGACTTGGAAGAGCATCCAAGGTCTTTAGCTTAGCCTGAACCATTTTAACTTGTGATGGCACAACTAGAAATGCAGCTGGCAGTTCCCACTGAAGTGTCTTCAGTTTAGCAACTTGTGATGTAAGACTAGTGACAGTCTTTGTAAAATCTTCCAGCGCTTGGGGGGAATTTCTTTCAAATCTCCAGGTAGCTTAATTTCCAAGTTGTGAACTTGGTTCTTTAACCCTTTAACCACTTTAGTTATGTCATTGAATTTGGAGGGAAGATCCTTCAGCTCAGTTGGTAATGAGCTGCTAAAGTCATGAGTAGATAAGATCTTTGAAAATTCAGATTTTAAAGACTTTATGTTGGGAATAAATCTTCACAAGTTAGTACTTCTAGTTCAAGAACTTAATACTGCTCAAGATATAACTAACAGTACTAACTAGGTTAGTACTGCCAGAAGAAAAGTTAGTACTGCCAGTATTGAACTTAATACTGCTAGAAGATTTTGTACTGCTACATGAAGATTACAACTGTTGAAGAGATAAAAGCATGTTTTATGATATGTATGGAATGATTTAATGTATATCTTATATATTTAGAAGATATGTTGATATCTCATAGAAGTTTAGAAGATTTGTAGTTATCTTGTAAAGGACTCCTTGGTGTATAAAAGGAGATCCTAGGTTTTGGTTGTAAACACATCTCGATAGACACATTCATAGCTTCAAGGTTGTAAACCCTAATACTAGACAGAGTACTCGTATTATTCATCATAATAATATTGATGTTTCTTGGTTATATTCATTGTTCATTATACTGCATCACAGTTTACTATTACATTCATATTCTTCTAAGTACTAAAGAGTAGATTCCGCATACTCTTAGTATCAACAAAGTTTCTAGCATAGTTGTCTTAGATCAATTCAATACAACTAACCCTTTAACAAGGTTTGCAAGATCTAGTTGGGATCAACACTTTACCAGTAGCTCATTAAGTTGTTCCACATTAGGAAAGGAGGTTTGAGCTTTAAGGAGAGAAGCTTCAGCTTTAGCTTTATTCTTCTCAAGTTCTAGTTTATGCTTTTGAAACTAGAGAATGAGGACTTGGTAGGTAAGCTCTTAAATTTAGGAAGACCTGGGAGATAAAGATTTAGGAACTGAAGTGTCTTCAGTTTCAGCATTTAGAGTGGGATGAATTTCATCCTCCTTATCTAACTCACTATCATCTACAACAATGACATGATCATCTTCAGGTGAGTCCAGGTCTTTGAAGCTGGGTTCCACATTTGACACTAGCTTTGATAGATCTTTTAACTTGATTGTGTTGGAGGCTTCTTCTTCCTCAACTTGTCTAGCAATGAAGCTAGCTCCTTTTCCTGTTATAGGTTAAGCGAGGATAGTTTCCAACCCTTCACTAACAGATTTGGTTTGGTTTGCAAGAACATGTGGGTCAATACTTGCAAATATATGATCATATGAAGTGTTTTTGTTCCTTCATCCATACCTTATTGCTAAGGTATAGAATCATTAGGAGTAGATAATGTAGGATTAGCTTCAGCTATAGAATCTGCTGAAGCATCACATCCTGATGCAGACTTAGGGTAAATAATGAAAGATGCTAAATAAATAGGCTCATTTAAATTAAATACTGACATACCACTACTGAGTTGAGGGTTGGCTCTTGCTTCATTGGTGACCCCTAAAGAGGTTGGGCCACCAGTTGCTTGCTAGTCCTCTTTATGCATTCCACTATCCATAGGTGTAGAAACTAGAGGTTGGTTGGGTTTGAGTCCATGGCCAAGCTAGACTCCTTTTTCTTTTTAGAATGTCCAGTTTTGGAACCGATGGGTACTTAAGAGGACCCACTTTTTCTTGCCTCTTTGCTGGACACAAAGGGTTGTTTAGAAGAAGAATGCTTCTTGTGTCCAGGTTTAGCTCCAGGCTTTGTACCTTGGGGAACCCTCTCAACATTGGAAGAGGTCTTGGGAGCTTTAAACGCCACTGGCTTATCTACAGCGCATATAGCCAACATGTGGGTTATGAAGGGAGGTTCTTCAGGTTGGTTGGACTTCAGTGCCCAATTGTTGACACTAAAGACGTAAGTAGGGTATAGTGTGACCTCATCATCCCTATATCCTTCCTTCATCTTGTACATTATCAGTAGGGAGAGAAATCGAGTTTAGGTACCAACCTTTTCCCTTTGTTTCTTCTTCAGCTTGATGATGATATCCTCCCAAAATATGTTGGCATAGTCTATGTTAATGCTATTGGCTAGACTATATAGTATAATGGCATCTTTGTTTGTGATTTGATCAAATTCTCTAGTTTTACCCCCTAAACATTGGATGATCTGTGCCATTAGTAACCTCCATCTAGGAGGAAGGAGACTCTTTCTAAGAGTTCCTTTTTCTAAAACCTCTTCCACGTACCCAATCATAGGAAACCACTGCCTAACAACATCAATGGATGGTGCTGCAACATATTCACTAAAGTGAGGTAGGTAGTGTGCACCTATGGCATTCCTAAAAGAGTTTACCTCTACTTCTCTAAAAATTCCATAAGTGGGGATTGAGAAGAAAACGTTAGAGTTTTCTAAAGGTTTGGATGAGTACCAAAATTCAGCCAGGTATTCCTAATACATGTTAAGTGAAACAACACGTTTTAGCTTCTGTTATGGAGATAGACAACGTTCAGCTTGGAATTGTCAACCAAGCTGAACTGAAGCTCCAATCAAGGGCCTTCTTCAGTTTTTGTACCGCTGCATAAACTAAAGTGAAGATACTTCCCAATCTTCTAAGGACCTGAAGAGCTGACGCTGAAGAAGCTTCAGCGACTCAAGCTGAAAGACTTCAGCTTGAGAAACACTTAGGGGATTTTATGTTTAAATCTACTGAAAGTCTAAAGGGCTTAAGAACTAAACCCAACAGTATGCTTTGACGAGTTGAGATCATTGAAGATCCAATATTTATCAAAGATCCAATGGACCAATCATAGCCACACATTTATTATTAAATTAAAAAAAACCCACTTTCCACCTCTTTTTTAAAATTAAAATATCTTGCAAACGGTAAATCGTTAAACGACAAAAAATACACCACCACGATGAGAATTAAATCATCTTTCTAACGAGGGGCACTTTGATATACTTTTGACGAACTTTTTTCGATTTTTTTAGTCACGTCTGAAAAAAATCATATGTGATTTGTATTAAAAAATCACATGTGATTTTACAAAATCACATGTGATCTTTCTAGACGTGACTAAAAAATAAAATTAAAAAAAAGTTCGTCGAAAGTATATCAAAGTGCCCCTCGTTAGCAAGATGATTTAATTCTCGTTGTAGTGGTATGTTTCATTTTACGTAACTATTAACGGTTTGTGAGATATTTAATTTTAAAAAAAGAGGTGAAAAGTGAGTTTTATTTAACTTGATGAAAAAATGGATGGTGTAGATGGAGTCTTGGGATCTATGATAAAAAATGGATCTTTATTGAACTTTTGCCATGCTTTGACTGATTTAGGTGCTAATGTTATATCATGCCACACTCAATGTTTTAATGTTTAAAACTAACTAATCTTAAGGAAACAAATATGTTATTTGAAATGGCTGATATGTCGAAAAAAGCCCTATAGGAATTGTGGAAATTGTTCTTGTGAAAATCGATATGTTCATATTGCTTTATGATTTTGTGGTAATTTATATGCTAGGAAATCCTAAAGAGACTTTGATATTACGTAGACCATTCTTGGCTACCATTTATGCTCGAATAAACGTTTCCCATAAAGAAATTTCGTTAGGAATAGGACAGGCCAGGATTTTATTTGATATGAATGGAAATGTGCATCATCCAACTATCCATATCGAAAGAGTTTTCATGACCAATACTATCTAGCAGGAAGAGTCATTTAACCCTTTAGAAATAGCTGAAGATTTATTCTCATATGACTCTCCCTTGTGCTTGGGATTTGAAAAATATAATCACCTTTATAATACTAATGAGTACGACTAAGATACCTTTGTTTGTTATGATGATGGGTAGGAACCACTTACAGGGCAAAAAGTAAAGAAATAAATGGCTGAACCA
Organism: Tanacetum coccineum; assembly: GCA_026074375.1. Taxonomy (NCBI): domain Eukaryota; kingdom Viridiplantae; phylum Streptophyta; class Magnoliopsida; order Asterales; family Asteraceae; genus Tanacetum; species Tanacetum coccineum. Next base: position 36,363 of record BQNB010051665.1, on the reverse strand, counting down.
GGAACGGTAACTTGGAGATTGCATTCTTGTAAACCTATTCGGGTAATGAGTGGATACATGAGTAGATTTTGGCCGACTTGTGAACCAAATTTAAAAGATTGCAACAGAGGTGATTCAATCTTCGGAGGGATGATCTCGGAGTCCTCAAGTAATGGTATTGCTATTGTGATAATGATAGACGGGACATCAAGTGTGAAGATATGGAATTTTCTGATTATCTACAAATAAGGTGGGAATGGTAAAAAAGATGACACAACCAGGGAAATGAGATATGAAGAATGGTTCTTTCAAAATTATAGAAGCCCAAATTATTCTCATGACTACACAAAAGGAATCACTTCAAAATTAGTTACGGCATAGCCCCACAAAGGGAACCGCGCCATAACTCCCGTTGGAGTGGTCAACTCAGACCATCACGAGGATCCAGCTTTGAGAATAAACTCATATTTTCTTGACTTTACCCAAGAAGGTTGAACAAACCCTGACGGCGAGGTTTTTCATTTGAATAATGGTTGCAGGTCAAATTCGGGCACACAAATATTGATAAATCTCTAAAGAATGTTGCGATCGACGAATGGGTCCTTAATAGCTTTGACACATGGTCAAACACTTCGGGCATAAGAAATGATTCCTATTTATGGAAACTAGAAAGGGGGTTAAATAGTTTACCGGTTAATTTACATTTTAACATTTTGCTTCTAAAAATATTAGATTCGATTTTATGTTCGATCAACCAACAATATGAAACAACAATATATCTAAGGGTTTTAGCCGTACAATAGCAACGTACATTCTCAAATGTTTCATTTTGGTACGTGAACTTTTTTTTGTTCCACTTAATGTAACGAACTTTCAAGTTTTGTGTTAATTTGCACCAACCTTGACTGGCAACCGGGAAAAAAGTTATAAAACCAAAAAAAAGACTACGTGGCATGTTTAATACTTTCTCTAATGTTCCGTTTTGGTACGTGAACTTTTTTCTAATGTTCTGATTACACGTTTTGGTACGTGAACTTTTTTATATACACATGTGTTTTTATATATATTATCAAAAGAGTATTGGGCTCATGTTTTATACACTTTTTGTACATGTTTTATATACATTTAGATATAAACGATTTTTTATGCACATATATTCTTTACACATACTTTATACACACATTTGATACATATTTTTTATACATATTTTTATAAAATATTTTCTACATCTTATTTATAGTTTACACGTGTATAAACACGTGTTGCATATAAACGTATGTAAAAATGTGTACAAAATATGTTTACAAAAATGTGTTATAAAACTGTGTACGTATAAAAAATGTGGTATAAAAAATCATGTCTCTGTACATAAAAATGTTGGTATTCTAAAATCGTATATTATAAACTAAATGATGTAATAAAAAATTATGTGTATGACACAAAATATATATATATAAATGTGGTAATATAAACGTGTATAAAAAGTAGTAAAAAAATATTGTAAAAACGTGTTCATACAAAAATATGTGTATAAAAATCTCGTGTAAAAATATATATGTTAGATAATGTGTTTATAAAACTGATAAAAATGTGTGGAAAAAAAAAAAATAAAAAAAACGTGTATAAAAATGTGTCTAAAAAAATATGTATAATAAATATGTGTTACATAAACAATATGTATAAAAACAGTGTACAAAAATGTGTCAAAAACATAATGCGTAGTATAAAAAAATATGTATAAAAATGTTATATATAAAAAAACCGTGGAATATTAAAAAATGTTGTAGTTGAAAATAAAGTGTGTATAAAAATGCTGTATAAATCAATAGTTTCTGTAATAAAAAAGTGTATTGTATATAAACAAACCATTATAGTAAAATTTAAACACAAATAATATATAAAAAAATAAACAATGTTCAGTAAATAAGGAACATCCACTCTTGCAAACTTCAATGCGGCTAAAAAGCCTAACGTTGCAAACGGTCGTTAAGTGGAACAAAAATATATGGTTCCGGCGGTTGCCAGTCAAGTTTGATGGTGCAAATTAACACAAAACTTGAAAGTTTGTTACATTAAGTGGAACAAAAAAAAGTTCACGTACCAAAACGAAACAATAGAGAAAGTACGTTGCTAATGTACGGCTAAAACCCTATATCTAACTACAAGCACAAACAATATATATATGAAATGTGAATGATAGAAAGGAGATAAGAGATAGAACAATCAAACCACAACACCAAGATTTATAGTGGTTCGGCTACGAAACTCCTCTTCGCCCTACTCTACTCCTCGAGTATCCGACTCGAGAGTTCACTATGTCAACAAGCTCTCTTTACGCGGAGAAAACCGTTTACACGTCGCTTAACTTATTTTAAGGACTAAAATACTAACCAACACACAATCAAAACTATTAGATTTATACACTATCTGATTTTGCACACTAACACAAGATCAAGAAAATAGAGGTTTGGATCTTAGAAGAAGATAGAAGAAATTACTAATCTACAACACTTTGTTTCTTGGCGAATACGAGTGTTCTTCTCTTGCACTTGATAGAAGAAGGAAGAAGATATGACTGGATCACTTGAAACAAGAATTAACTATGTTAGTGATCAAGAGATATAGAGAGAGAAAGGGGATTTTAGAGAGAGAAAGAGATTTGAAAATCCATGCAAAGAGGTCTGAAAATCTGCAGAGAATAATGCAACATTTATATCTAGGACTGGGCAACGTCTCCTGTGGGTAGTCCCAGCGGTCCCAGATATATCGAGGGCCGTTTTGCCTATCAAGGGGCCGCCCCTAGGTAGACGCTCCCATTTTTGTCATGTAGTAAGGAAGGTTAAATCTGGTGTAGAAGCTTCCATTTAGGGGGAAACCGGATTTTGAATTTTTATATTTAATTAAAACATTTCTTTTAATACTATAAATATTTTTTATATTTTTACTTTTTATAAAAATACTTTTGTACAAATGTAACGGTTAAGAAGAAAAAAATATTTTCTTGATCACTAATCATGTTTAATGATTTGTTTATACATACCTTAAGTGATTTGTGTCGAAATGGAAGTTTACGATTAATAACATGTAAACATTTATTTTTATAGTGAATGTTTTTACATTTTGTTATCTTCAAAACGTAGAGGAGTTGAAAAATATAAATAACGTTTTTAGACATTATTTGTATTAACAATCTTCTCCTTTTTAATGATGACAAAATATGAAGTCATTTTACATAAAAATAAAATTTAAAAGTTATTAATGAGTTTTAATCCATTTCTCCCCCTTTTTGTCAAATTCAAAGAGGTAGATCGTCGAGTCGAGAAGAGAAAGAAATCAACGATGCTAAAGCTCCCCCTTGATGTATACTCCCCTCCGTTTGGGGCACCAAGGGATCAAGCTTATGGAATTTTGCTACAAAACCGAGTTAGAAATACAAGTGCAAGAAACATTTCTAACTAGTAGAAATATTATGAAAAATATATACATGGCTATGTAGAAAAGAAGTAGCCAAATAAATAATTCATGCAAGTCTCCCATAATAATAAAAGTTCATTCATAATAAAGATGCAAGTTCATACTTGAAAAGTATGAATATTACAAGACTAGAAATGAAACATAAAAGCATAGCATAGAAAGACATTTTAAACTAAAGCTAGACTAGATGATTCTTGATGTTTAGGAGATGCCACTAGCAAAAGATGGGTTATCGATTATTTAGAGAAATTAAACATATAAGAATGTTTTATTTTGACGAGGTGATAGAGAAGAGGGTGGTGAGGAATTGTTTTGGGAACAATGAACTAGAGTAGAGGGACTAATGACAATAGACTGTATCTTATTGATGTCATCTCTCAACACATTGAATAAGGTTCGGGTGTGCATGCAACAATGACAAAATTTTGAGTGAAAGTTCACTTTGTCTAGAGTAATGAGAAGAATTAAAGGTGGAGGTGTTTGAGTATAGGCATTGATTGCATGTTGAAGGTTGATGTCAATGAGATTTGACAAGTGCTGAAGCTCGTTGAGTTCATTCACTATTTTGTTTTGAAGTGAGTTTTATGGAGGTGAAGGTGGAGATAAAGAGTTGGTGATAGTTGGAGAGTTTGATGGTGAGATATTTGGAGAAGAAGGAGGTGAAGAAGGTAGAAGGTGGCTTTGTCTCCAAGGTTCTTGTATGGCCATACAATATCTTGACTAGTTATAAGGAGACTTTCGAGAGGAGGACATGATAATGTGAAGAAAGGTGAAGAAATGAGAGAGTAGAGGATGATGAGAAGTGAAGATGATGAGGAGACTATATAGTGGAAGATTTGGAAAGGCATGGTATCGAGTGAATAAAGGTTCCAAAAGGTGTTTGCCTAATAATGGAAGTACTAGCAGAGACTAGTGTAGAGAGGGACAAGGATACAGAAAAATAAGAAACAGTAAAAGATTTTGTGACCCTGCTGATGGCGGTCCCGAAAATACTGGGTGGTCCCAGATATGTTGGGGAGCCGTCCCGTGTATTTGGGGGCTGTTTTCTGCAGGGTTACAAAATTTTCTAGAACTTCCTGTTTTCCAAGAATGTGCCGAAAAAGGAAGAGTTTTTATGGTTGTTTACAGCAGTTTCTATTTTTCAAGAATCACCTATTCTAGCTATGCACAAAAGGAGACAATACAACTAGTCTAATGCATATAATAGGCATAGTAATGAATAAGACATATTTATCATGCATCCAACAAGTAATAAAAGGATAGAGTTAAACATCCAACATAGCATGTCATAATAGCATCAAATTGTCTAAGTAGCAAATATTCATGATAGTTCAAGGAAGAGAAAAGACTAGCATGTTGTTGCAGAATTATCCTAAACGACTGACGTGATTTCTGAATCATCACTATAGACTTCGTCACTTGATGTAGAGGCATCGGCGAGGAGCTGGTTGAGATGCTCCCAAGCTTTCATGAAAGGTCGATAGACTAAGTATTTTGATTTTTAAAGTTCAGGGTTCATGTTTATGAGATAGTTATATAGACGAGTTAACCACATTACATAGGACATGGGAGAATTTTGTCAAGTTTTAATACTTATAATTTGTTTAGTTAGGAAGTAGGTAAAATTATGAGGTATACTTTTCATGATACAATATATCATGTAACATGAGGCTGCGGGAAGATAATTTGAGATGTTTTTAATACCAAAAGCATTATATTGAATAATTTCATTCCATGATCTCATGTCATACCGAAGTTCGTTTTTATGAATTTTATTTGGGATTTTGGTTCATCTATTTATTGTGATGGATTGTATGATTTCATTTGGTGTTGGAATGTTTGTTTGGTAAGGGTTATTCATTTCTTGATTGATTTCAGAGATTCAAGAGATGGATCTTCTGAGTAGGTGCAATCTCCCTCACAAGAGACAAAAAGAATGGAATCAAGGGACTCAAGAGAGAGTTGGACCGTTCTTTTTAATGCCTAGAATTTTAGAGAAATGGTTGGGTCATTGTCTCTTTTAGTCTCTGCAGAGGAATAAAATTTCAACAGAAATCTAGGACCTATTTCTTCATAAATCACATATATATTTTGAAGTTTGATGAATTGAAATATGATTAGAATGTCTTCATGACGGATAAATTCAGAAGAAGCTGGGCGTCCTTCATGAATTGTCCTACATTCTAGATCACGAACAATGGGTTTTAAGTGATTAGGAAGGTAATTTTCGTTTGAGATTTGAGGAATGTAAATTTTGGTGTATTCGAGTTCTTCTTGAGACATTCTTTTCACCGAATCACAATAATATGTAAATTTTAGTATATGTCATTCTTAATTTTCAATTACCTATCAAAAGGGTCTAGTGTGTGCCTATATGCAACAAATGTGGAGTTGCGGCTAACTCGACTCTAAAGACAAAAACCTATGAGTTAACCCAAACACTCCTTAATTCAATTTTGCTCATCTTGCCATTTTGAAAAATACATATTGATTATGTGTCTCGATTGATGGTCATGAGATCATTATGTATGAATGCAAAAACGTTTTTAGAGTGTATTAACAACATATTAAAACATTCTTATGTTGTTCCTAACGTGATGAATTTTGAAAAGAAATTAGGGTATTTGTTCATGTCAAAAATGTTTATTAAGCACACTCAATTGTGCAAAATCCTAAGTTTATGGGAAGCGTATTGGTTATACATTGTGTTCTTATAGTCCTAATTGCACACAAACAAGAGAAAAATGAAAATCCCTAATTTTTGTTTTTGTGTTCAATATGAACCCTAGACACAAATTGAAAAGAAAATTAATGGAATGACTTATAATTGATTATCTTTGAGATGTTAGGATTAATTATTGGTGTTGATTTGATCTTCAATTTGAGTTTTAGTGGTTGCTTTTGAATTTTGGATGGTTTTGAGTGGGTCTCGTCGTAGGTATGCACAAAGAGGGGGTGCTTGGTTTTGTGTTTAACAAAATGAGGAGACAGACATAAGAGCCCGACTGGTGGCGGTCCCATATCGATATGGGGGGCGCATGATTAAATTAGGGGGCTCCCTATTTATGGGGGCCGCCTCCAGTGTAGGGTTTTGGTCAAAGAGTTGGACCAAGAGTTTTTGGAAGGAGTGATGTTTTAATTTTCATTTCGCAAATTAAAAATGCTTAAAACACTTCGGATGAAGTAATTAAGTTGTCACGACACGGAATGGAACAAGGACTAGAATTTAGACAGAAGAAAAGAAGAGAACGATTTACAGAATGTGTTCCATCATTCCTAAACCAAGACGAAGATAATTAAACGATTCACGTTTAAGAGGTTTGGTGAGGATGTCGACGATATTATCTTCGGACGAGACTTTTTCGATGGAAATATGTCCTTTTTAGACATTATCCCGAAGAAAGTGGTGACGATTTTTGATGTGTTTAGTCCGCGAGTGTTGCACCGGGTTTTTGCTAAGGTCAATCGCGCCTTTATTGTCGCACATGATCGGGACGCCGTCGAGTCGAATGTCATAGTCGATGAGGGATTTTTTCATCCATAGTGCTTGTTGACATGCCTTTCCAGTGCTTATGTATTCGGCTTTGGTCGTGGATATAGCAAGGGCGGTTTGTTTCTTCGAGAAACATGATGTTAGACAACATCCTACGAACATACAAATACCGCTAGTGCTCTTTCGATCCACATAATCTCTCGCATGATCAGAGTCAGCATATACTACGATTTCTATGCTGGTCCCCTTAGAATACCATAATCTAAAGTGCGTAGTGCCTATAATGTATCAGAAGATACGCTTAACCGCTTCAAGATGAGAGGTTTTGGGATACTCTTGGAAGCGTGCACAGAGGCAGATACTAAACATGATATCAGGCCTACTTGCTGTTAGGTAGAGTAAACTACCTATCATGCCTCGATACTTGGTACTATCTACTGACTCACATTCTTCATCTTTCGTGAGTTTGGTATCTGAGGACATGGGAGTTTTTATTAGTTTAGAATCTTCTAAGCCAAATTTCTTAAGCATTTCTTTAATATATTTAGAATATATTTAGATTGATTAAAGAATATATCATCTTCCATTTGTTTTATTTGAAATCTAAGGAAGAAGTTATGTTCATCCATCATGCTCTTCTCGAACTCGTCATGCATGATTTTGGCAAAGTCATCACACATGTCTTGACAAGTCAAACCAAATATAATTTCATCGATGTATATTTGAACGATGATGAGATTTGAACTTTTCTTTTTTGTAAAAAGCGTGTTATCTACCATTCCCATCTTGTATTCATGTTTAATAAGAAAAGCTTTTAATCTAGCATACCAAGCTTTAGGAGCTTGCTTAAGACCATATAAAGCTTTCTTGAGTTTATAAACATGATCTGGTTTTTTGAAGTCAATGAATCCGTTCAAGAATGCACTTTTTACGTCTATTTGGAATAACTCAAAATCTAAGGCACAAGCATAAGCTAACAAGATCCTAATAAACTTTAACCTAGCAACTGGGGCATAAGTTTCATCATAATCGATGCCCTCTTGTTGATCATACCTTGGGCGACTAACCTATCCTTATTACGAGAAACAACACCGTTCTCGTCTAACTTATTTCTATACACACATTTAGTTCCTATGATTTTCCTATTCTTAGGTTGTCGTACTAACTCCCAAACATCGTTTGCAACGAATTGATTTAATTCTTCTTGCATAGCGATTATCCAGCTCTCATCCTTTAAGGCTTTATTCACATTCTTAGGTTCTATAGTTGATATAAAACAAAAGAAGTTAATTTGGTTTTAGGATTGATACCTAAGGGTTCTTTGGTTAATGTTTTCTAAAGGATGGTTCTTAGATTCCTTAATGTTGATAGTTTCGTCAACATCTAGAGTTTCATCCTCAATGTCATTTTCTAAGTCTTTCTATTCGGAACCTTAATGGCTTAATCTTTATCTAAGTTATCATCCACCAAGGTTGATGTTTTATATGGTAGAGGAGTTTCATCAAATGTCACATTGAGTGATTCTTTAATTTTTCTAGTGTGTTTATTAAGGATGACGTAGGCTTTGCTATTTTGTGAATAACCTAGAAAGACACCTTCGTATGACTTTGGGTCAAACTTGGTGAGGTGGTCTTGGTGTTTAGAATGAATCACTTGCTTCTAAACACTTTGAAATAATCAAGAGTAGGTTTCCTACCTCTCAATGGTTCATAAGGTGTTTTTCCTAATATATGGCTCTAATTAGGATTCAGTTAAGGATGTAGGTTGAAGTGTCTACGGCGTTACACCAAAACTTTTATGGTAACGATTGTTCATTCAACATGGTTCTACTCATTTCTTGTAGTGTCCTATTTTTCCTTTCTACCACGCCATTTGATTGTGGAGTACGTGGATCCGAGAAGTTATGTGTAATACCATTGGCATTACAAAACTCTCCAAATTGCACTTCATTATCAAATTCCCTACCGTGGTCCGTCCTAGTTGACACTATTAAACATCCTAATTGGTTTTGTATCTTCCTACTAAATATTTCAAATTGCTCAAAAGCCTCAATTTTATTCTTAAGAAATATTGTCCAAGTATACCTATAATAGTCGTCTACTATCACTAAGGTGTAAAGATTTCCTTCGTAACTCTGTACGTAGGATGGACTGAAGAGATCCATGTGAAGAAGTTCTAAGCATCTATTCGCTGAGACTATATTCTTAGTTTTGTGACTAACGTGAGCTTGTTTTCTAATTTTGCAAGCATCATATAACAACCTGCAATTTTCATCAATGTAGTTATCCATCTATTAATATCCATCTATTAAATTAGATGCATTGTAATATCCATCTATTATATATATACCACCTTTTTATAGTGAAAATTTTAATTTATCTCATTATGCAACGTAACTTGCATCTCTAAAGTAAATGAGCTCACGCAACCTCTACCAATGCCATCTCTATATATGTTTATATCATGTAAACATCCTAATATGTAAAGTCTATATCTTAATATCATTTTTACCAAGCACATTATTCATTTAACGTACTTTTCAAAACGTTATATCAAAACAAGCATTAAACGTTAATGTTTCCATCAAAACCCTAATTATATGTAATGTATACATATAAAATGAATGTGCAAGCCTTTAAAGCATGTGTACAAGTATACAATGCACAATATTTGAATCATATTTTCCCTCTAAGTCAATGTACAACTCATTTAAGCTTAATGTACAAGTTAATAATGCCTAAAAACCTAATTAGGTCATTTAAGCTCCTAAATCATGTTTAAACTTTACCATCACTTTAGTTCAAGGTATAAGCACTTAATGCATGACTTCTAAACCCTAAACCTAATCCCCAAATCATTCTAAAACCTAATCTAAAACCCTAAACCCTAAACCAAACCCTAGAAACCCTAATCTCATTTTAAAACCATAAACCTTAAAACTAAACCCTAAAACTTAATCCTAAACCCTAAACCTTAATCCTAATACTAATCCTAAACCTTAATCTATCCTAAACCCTAATCCTAACTCAATCTAAAAATCCAAAACCCTAAACCGAACCCTAAACCAACCCGATACCCATTTTTACCCATTTTTAAACTAAGCACCCATCCAAGCACCTCCATGACATCAACCTTATGTCACCAAGCAGCTTACAAGCACCTCTACCTCCTCCCTTGGCAACCAAGTTGGCCAAGTCACCTCCTTGTCACCCTTGTTTAGCCGAACACCACTCCACCTTGCTTAGCTACTATTATAGCCTCCCATACTCATCACTAGGCATCCTTAGTCATCATACTATAGATCCTAACCCTTAATCCCCAAGAAAACTTGGCCACCAAGTGTTTTCACCCTATAAATAGCCGAACCATACAACACTTTCAAATCATCCCTCAAACTCATCTCACACACTCAAATGGAGTTCTAGCCTTTCCATAGCAGCAATAGAAGATCAAGAGAAGTCCCTAAGCTCAGAATAGAAGCCAAGAAGCAAGAAAAATGAAGCCTTGAAGTCATTACTAGGCGTACGAACCTGAAAACCCCATTTCGACCCATTTTAGCTCAAGTAAGCCTAAGATCTTGTTCCATAAGCTTATATTTTGTATTAGAATGTTCATAATACTCTTAAGATCATATATGAACTCTTGTTTGAAGCTTTGAATCCTCAAACCCATGTGTTTTTTTATTAAAACCCTAAAAATGACCCGTTTTGATTTTCTAGCTAACGAATCCTTTTTCTAAACTTTTGTTATGTTAGAACATCTTATTTTAGCTTATTCTAATAAGCTATAACCTGCAAATATCATTTGGAATCCTAAAATAAGCTTGCATGGCTTTTTGGACTTGTTTTGCAAATATTTCCATGCATAGGGGTATATATCGTAACTTTTTGAAATTTATAACTAAAGGGGCTGAAAATGTCATTATTCTAAAGTTATAACTATAAGGACCTATTTTGCCAAGTTTCAAAGTTAAAAGTTTAAATTATATATACTTTATATATAAAGGACTAAAGTTGTAAAAGTTTATAAACCAAGGGTATATATTGCCAATTTTGCAAACTTAAAAATATAAAATATAATATTTTTATATAAATTATAAAAATATATATTAATATTATAAAACTTGATTTTATTAAAACCCGACACATTTATCGTTATTAATCATAAATCGACGCATTATTTCGTTATATATTTAACGTAATTTATCATCAACTAACTTTTGAAGAAACTTAAAATCTTATCGTATCACGTTACTAGGGAATTTCATATGAAGGGTTTCATTTAAGTTTTTGTTTTGACGAGTTTGTTGGGTTTACGATTTAAAGTGCCCTGGCTCCTCAAACGATACTACATGGCCTCTGGATTATGATAGCCCGAACAACGATACAATATTTCCATAATAAATCAAAGATATACGTTAAACTTTATGAAGTTTTGAAACATAAACTATCACACTAAGACTTGACATATCACCCCAGGTTGCGTGACGAAGCCGTTACTTTCACTTGATATACTTTTGCCATCAATCAGATTTCCCTATACTGTTAAGGTGAGTTCATAGCCTCACTTTTAAATCTTCTATTTCATAAACCCGTGAGGGGGATACATGCTATAAACCATGAATACAAGTGTTTTCTAAATGTATGCTATCCTGATATATTATTGCATCTGTTGTCTAAGTCCCTTTATGCCAAAAGACCCCCACCATCATGGACCATTAATCACTTGCGAGTGAACGCGAATATTATGAATAGATCTATTGGGATTGACGAATCCCGTTTGTGTTAGCCAGATAGGTAACCAAACGCACTATATTTGAAACTCATAGGTATATGGCAATTACCTACACGGGGGCCATTATCTTTATATATATCATTATTGATATATACACTAGTCAGTTTGAGTGCCATGAGCTTAGACGCAATAATACTGTTTTCCATAATAATTGTACTCATTACAATTATTACACTTATGGGTGTATAACAACGTAACCCACTCTTATGATGACTTGTATTCACACTATTTATTATAAACCTATGAATTTCACTCAACCATTGTGTTGACCTTTTTAACATGTTTATCTCAGGTAACTGAACATCTTATGACACGGAGTGGCACGGACTTGAAGATGGCTAAACTGTTATCATTCAAACTTTATGTTTTCATGTAGATTTTGGGACCTCTGTTTGTAAAAACTCTGATGAAATAATAAATGATAACTTATCTTTTAAAAACGTCTCTTTTGAGTCGTTTTCTATGATTATGACTGTTCTACTATGAAATAATACCCCAGATTAGCTTCCGCTGCTATATGTCAAAAATGGGGGTGTTATACATCATAAAAGTGTTGATCAAACTAAAGCTTAGGTGAATTCCTAACTAGTTCGTTAGATGCTAATGATTGAATGAGACGCATATTAGCATGACTTAATCTCCTATGCCACAAAGTGGAGTTTTCATCAATCGTTGCAAAACAAATTTTGTCTTCAGGCTTATTTCCTAATTTCATCACTTATAAGCCTTTCTTCCTAATACCTCTACCTATGACCTCTCCTTCTTTAACAATTTCATTATCATTTTTATAAAATATAACCTTACACTTACTATCACATATTTGACCTGCACTTAGCAAGTTAAATCCTAAATTATCTACATGCTCTACATTAGAAATTTTAAGTAAGCTATGAGGGATCGTACCTTTGCAAGTGATGTTACAGCGAAGATTACTACCAAAAATGACGTTACCTCCATTGTATGCCTTGTAAGTGAAGAAGAGCTTTTGGTTGCCCGTCATGTGTTTAGAGCATCCGCTATCTTTTATCCACTCATCAAGTTCCAAGTTAACTCAAAGGCATATCTCGCTAGATGCTTAAGCCATGATACATGTCTCGTCTTAATCATTTCCGTCATCTTCTTCATCGTTATCACTCCAAGAACCTCCATCGAATGCCCTTTGGTTATTTTCCTTCGGTGGTTTCAGACACTCTCTGATAAGATGATTTGGATCACCGCATCTAAAGCACTTCCTATCACTTTTGTCGTTCTTTTCATCTCGACTTCTTTGGAACTTCTTTTTATCATTCCGTGGTTGTCTTACAAATCTTTCTCTTCTCTTGAAGAACTTCTTGAAGTCTTTAACAGCCATCGTGTACTATTTCAAAATCTTTTTGATAATCATCTCATGAACTTTTTGGTTCTCGATGAGTTTATCAAGAGATAGTGATGTCAAGTCTTTCAACACTTCAATCGCCGTGACCTTTGCTCTCCATTTAGGATGTAGAGCCCTAAGAAACTTCCTAACATAGTTCTTGATAGACTAATTGATGACATCAAATAACGTCTATTTTATAGCATCATTTATCCCACGATATTAACCCATTTTGTATGGTTATTGCAAAGAATTGTTACTTAATTGTTTATATTTGAGAATTGCAGTAATTATGGAGTAATTGGTGAAAGATAGCAAAAGGCGCGCATTCTGGAGCTTAAATAAAGATATTTTGAAGATTACTATTCTGAAGACCAATACGCTGTATCCATCAAGGAAGATACGGCGTATCCGTGCCTGCACTCACCAAAGACCACAGAGGAATAAAGATCAATACGCCGTATCCAGAGGACTCAATACGCCGTATTCAAGATATGGAATCAATATAATATTCTGGAAGATATCAAGCGTGGTCCCTACTCCAAGAAATACCCAATACGCTGTATCCAACTCATGGATACGCCGTATTCAACCGAACTCTAGACCTTATAAATAGAAAACTCAAAGGTATATGGCAATTACCTACACGGGGGCCATTATCTTTATATATATCATTATTGATATATACACTAGTCAGTTTGAGTGCCATGAGCTTAGACGCAATAATACTGTTTTCCATAATAATTGTACTCATTACAATTATTACACTTATGGGTGTATAACAACGTAACACACTCTTATGCTGACTTGTATTCACACTATTTATTATAAACCTATGAATTTCACTCAACATTTGTGTTGACCTTTTTAGCATGTTGACCTTTCATTTCGAAGATTTGTTGTTTTGGAAAGAGGGAAAAATTTGTTGATGAATTTCGAAACAAGATCATCCCATGTGAGAATCAATCGAGGGGGTTCTTTTTCAAGCCAAATCCGGGCTGCACCCTCCTGGGAAAATGGGAAAAGAATAAGTTTTACCGATGTACTCGGGACGTTCGGGAACTTCATTGTAGAAGTGATCTTGTTGAAATAACGGATGTGAGCATGAGGGTCTTCTTTGTCATGTTCGAAAAATTGTTTGTTTTGAAAGAGGGTAAGCAAACCGTGCTTAAGCTCAAAGTTGTCCGCGGTAATCTCGGGCACAACGATGGCATCCTCGCAACCTACGGTGGGTACTTCGAGTAATTGAGCCATAGTACGAGTATCATCCTACGTAACTACAGGAGGAGCTTGATTTTCAATTGGTTCAACAAGATTGAATGGTTCAACAAAAGTCGGGTTGACTTGTTGTTGTTGACGGTTAGAATTACGGGATTGAGAACGAGTGCGCATGCACTAAAATGTAAAAAGAAAATTTATACTATTTTTTTTTTTGATTTTTTTTGGTTTTTCAACAATATAATAAATTTTAAATACGGACAATGAGATAAGACACTTAAACCTAATAATCAGCTCGCTTCTCGGTAACTCTCTCAAAGAAAAACGCACAAAGGAGTTTGTTTAACTTTAAGAGGTGAGCCGTACCTCGCGAGAGACACAAAAGGTAAGTTTTTGATTCTTTGGTTCGGGAACTTATTGATGGATAATACTTCAATTGAAAGTATTATTTGTTGGTGTTCTTTTACCAACTTGGTGATTTTTTTTTCTCTTTTTTTTATGGATAATGTTTTTATATTTTTGTTTTTTCTTTTTTTTTGGATTTTTTTTATTTATATTTTTTTATATATATTTTTTATATTATATACACTAATAAAAGAAAAGAAAAATCTTTTTGTATTTTTTTTATGAAAATAAACAAAATAACTTCACAAGGAATGATCTTCAAACAAAAATTTTAAAACGGCTTCAACAATCGGATACACCCCTCCCCGGCAGCGGCGCCAAAAACTGATCACTTCTGATTATACCTTTATTAATAAATAATATATAAATATAAGATATACTTATAATATATATAATATAAGGATAAGATGGTAAAAATGAAAAAAATCACAATTATAGTAATCCGGGAGTATGATTCCCAGGTCGTTATCCCTAACGAGGAATGCAATTGAAAGTTTAGAGTCGTTTTGAGAATCGATGCTTGAATGGGTTAAGATTGATATTGGTTTTCTAAAACTAAGAGAAAAAATAAGGCAAAAACAAAAAAAACACTTAAGGAAAGGCAAATTTTAACTAAAAACGCAAATCGGGAATCCTAAACGGGACCTAAGAACCCTAGATTATTAAAATTAAGTCCAACAATGATCTTTTTGGTTTTTATAAGATGTAATTGACTAAAAAGCTAAGGCAAAGAAAACTAGACCAAAAACGAAATAGTTTTAAGCTAAAAATCACTAAAAATATGAACGGGAATCAATATCGTTCTTTAAAAATCAAAATTTTGCAACTTTAACCCTACGGAAGCAAACCAATTTTTCCTAGGTTCTAAATGTCAAAAGAATATTTTCTAAAAAAGAATTATATTTTTTTTTGACTTTTTTATAATTTTTTATGAATTAAAAACAATTTTAAAGAAAATTAAATATAAAAAATACTAAACGTTTTATAAAAATTCTGAAAAAATTATGAAAAGTAGCTTGGATAGTGTAGAATCTAAGAAAAATAAGCTCGTGAAAACAGCTTATCGAATAAGCTGTTAAATAAGCCAAAACAGCTTATTATACTAAAAGGCCTAAAATGTGTATAAATATTAACTAAGGGAAAATTCTAACGGATGAGCTATTGTAGCACAATGGTTGAGTGTGTTGGGATAAAATGCTTGGTTGATGGTGGTAGAGGTCCCGGGTTCGAGTCTTGCTCACCCGGGGTTTCCCACTATCCCAAGTGTTTTTATTTTTGCCCTTTTTTTACAACTTTTGAAAACACTTAAAAATAAGCAACTTTTGCAAAACAACTATTTTTATAAACCTAAAATAAGCTAAACTAGACAGAAAAGCTGTTTACTCTTAATGGCTTAGAATGCTAACTGTTTGGGCAATTTAAGCACTAAAAAGCAAATGAAAAGGGCAAATAAGCTAAGACAAGCTTAATACTAAACCTAATAAGCAAAAACAAACAAAAATAAGCAAGGACATTAAGCTGGAAAAAGCTATAAACGACAGAAGTACTAAAAGGCTTAAAAACTTAAGATTTTTAAGCTAATATGCAAATAAGCTAAAAATAAGTTCTAAACCTAAGGAAATAAGCTAAAATTGACTTAAACTAACCTAATAAGCTATATTAAACCTAAATAAGCTAGGAATTTAAGCAGATAAGCACAAATAAGCCAAAACAAGCTTATAAGCTTAATGGGCTAAAAAGGGAATAAAAGAATAATAAGTGCAAGGAATGACGGATGAGCTAATGTAGCACAATGGTTGAGTGTGTTGGGATAAAATGCTTGGTTGATGGTGGTAGAGGTCCCGGGTTCGAGTCTTGCTCACCCGGGGTTTCCCACTATCCCAAGTGTTTTTATTTTTGCCCTTTTTTACAACTTTTGAAAACACTTAAAAATAAGCAACTTTTGCAAAACAACTATTTTTATAAACCTAAAATAAGCACATAAATAAGCTAAATTAGACAGAAAAGCTTTTTACTCTTAAAGGCTTAGAATGCTAACTGTTTGGGCAATTTAAGCACTAAAAAGCAAATGAAATCTTAAAATAAGCTAAGACAGATAAAAGGACATATCTAAAAAGCACTTAGGAATTAAAATAAGCAACTACAATAAGCTAAAATGGCAGAAAACTCAAAAAACTATAAAACTTAGAAATTTTAAGCTAGAATGCAAATAAGCTTAAATAAGCTCTAAACTAAAGGAAAATAAGCTAAAGGAGACTAATTCCTACCAAATAAGCTATACTAATCTAGAATAAGCAAATGCAATAAGCAGATAAGCTTAAATAAGCAAATAAGCCTTTTGGCCAAATCTTATAAGCAAAGAGGCCAATAGGGACTTTTCTAGCTTAAAAATAAGCTAGCAAAAGGATCCTTATGGCTTAGTGGCTTATACCACTAGAAAGAGTGGCCAAAAAGCTACAATAAGCTATAGAGAAAAAGCATTTTGAAACTCAAATAAGCACTTAAAAAGCTTCATGAAAAGGGCATCTCAAACTGATTCAACACTTAGACAAATTTTTCAAACTTATGCAATCTTAACAAAACACCAATTTTGAGCTTAAAAATAAGCACCTAAACAGATCCTTATGAACTTCTAACCTAAAAACAGATGAAGATTTGACCTCAAAGAACTTATAGCAACAATCAAAACACAGTTTGAATTTCAGAATAAGCCACAATGAGCATTTGAAAAAGCATTTTCTTCTTTTTTCAACATTTAGTTATAAACTTGACAGGAATGACACAAACTCAAAACTAACTTGCAGGTCTTATGGACTTTGTTTCCAACCTTTTTAACACATTTATAAACATAAAAACAACTCAAAAACACAATAAGCTAAAGCACAATCTAATAAGCAACTAAAATAAGCTACAACTTCACAGATTCAAACAATGCACTTTTAAAACCTTGAAAATGAGATTTAACACTTAAACACTTTAACAAACTAAATTTTATAACTAATATTACCTAATCAAAGTTGACTCAAAAGCACAAAGCAGGTTTTGATCCATTTTAACCCATTTTAACCCTTGACCCAAACACCCCTTTAAATGTCTTAAACTCATTTTTAGCTTATGAATTTGAGATTTAAGGTACAAATTGCAAATACCAGATAATGATAAGCTATAAACATACCTAATGAACAACTTTCAATAATAAAATAAGCCAGAATAATAAGCTACTCAACTATGCTAATATTTTTGGTTTTTTATTGATTTTAGGACAGATTTTAAGAATCTAAGATCTATACTATCTAATTAACTAAATTAGCATGAAACAAGTATAATAAGCACTACTAAGAAAATTTTAACATAAATAAGCAAGTATTAAGCTAATTTAAGGAGAATTTAAACTATAGAGCAGTTTTAAGCTATAAAAGAGAAAAATATGAACTCACAAGATGCCTTTACACAAACAAGGCTTATAAATGCTCTTTTGAGCTATCAACAAGCTCCAGCTTATTATAGGATAAGTTGGTGTGGTCATGGAAGCCCTTCCATTACTCGCTTCGCTTCCAAAAATAAGCTGAGGTATTTGATTGTGGATTTGCATAAGAAAAGTTCATTTAAGCTTTAAGAGCTTAAATGAGAGTGAAACTAGCTTATTAATTTATATGATTGCAAATTGAGCTTATTAGATTAGAAAGGGAGCTTTAAATCAATCCGTCATTCTATTAAGTAAAAGCTGAATTTAAGCATAAGGTAAATAAAACTGACTAATATTGATTAAGATGAAAGGTTACAAAGCTTTTTAATTGAAATTACAATAGAAAAAGTTACAATAAGCTAAAAACGACTTAATAAGCTAATTAAACTAAAGCTACACTAAAAATCACTCCTAGATATTGATAAAAAAAGAAGATAAATGTGAGTGAGGAGAGAGCTCTATTTATAGGAGATGAGGAAACTTCTAGGTCTGAACACGCTCTTCCTTGATCTCTAAATCTTGGCCCTTCAATTCTTGCAATCATTTGATGCTCTTTCTTATCCGTTGGATCAAAAATGTGATCACAAGGATTGCCAGCGTGGCATTCCTTGTGTCAGAGCCTTGTGCTTCTTTTGGCTTGTTTTTAGTGTAAATTTCCCATCAAGGTGTGTTTGTTTTGAAACTGCGTACCATTCTTGTGTAAGTTTTGACCAATCGTAGCACTTGGTGACGTTTTGCCTTTGCTGAGTCATAGCTTGGTACTAAGATCTCTTGTGGCCACGTTGGAATGAGAGGGTGTGGGTTTACCTACTCAATTTAAACACAGGGTAATTGTTTGGGACGAAGGTGAACAGTAACTTCACCTTCGCGCCCTTTTTTAACTGCTTATAACGGAATGGGTTTGACTTGGGCCCGGGTAAAAAGGATTGGGCCACGGGTGAGGTTTGGGCTTGGTTATAAATGGTTTTAGGTTTTTATAAGAGATAACGACCGTTATCTCTTTTATAAAAAGGAGATAACGGTGTTAGGGTTTAGGGACTTATGGTGAAATTGTTTTAACATTAAGGTCTCTTTAGGGATTTTGAAGGTTTTGTCTTTTTGAGGTTTGACCAAGGGTTGACTTTTGATGACCTTTTGCTAGAAACTTCCGGCTCTTGTGCACTCTATCCGTTCCCGTGTCCGTGTTTGTCTGGTTTTGACCATTTTCTTGTGATTTTTGCATATCCGTACCTACACATTCACAAACAACAAAATACACAAATACAAGCATATTTTTGCACATTTTGATCATTTAAGGGCCATTTTGGATATAATAAGGATATGTTATTTCTCACATATCAAGCTACAACATGTATGTACTTGCAATTTAATGACAATAATGTGCCCGTGTAGATGTTCAACCCGCAACATCCAAATCCGACATGTTATACGTCCGTTAGTTCGGTACTGCCAAAACTAGTGAGCGCTACTCACCCGAACGGGGATGTCAATCCCAAATAGATCTATTTATAACATTCGCGCTTACACCAAGTAATTAACAGTTCATGATTCATGGGCATAGTGGGTTATCGCTACTTAGACAAAGTCGTAATATGTTTAAAAGTGTGCTTGCATCCAAATGTAAAACAATGCATGTTTCTTACCCTAAAAGTTGTAAATCATTGTAATTGTATAAAATGGGGCTATGAACTCACCTCAATGAATGTATTGATTATAAAAATCAAATAAGTGAAATGCCACGTGGAATCCGAATGCAACCTAATTAATTATAGGTCGTATGAGTATAGTGTATTTGTACAACAATATATTTTTATAGAGTTATATCACCTGTTAAATATAAAAAAATCATAGATAGGTGGTCTAGGTGATTAAAACCATAAGAATGCCATGTTAAGAGAGAGAGAGAGTAAAGGGAATGTGTGTAAAATATATGTGAAGTGAAAAGTTAGAAGAGTCTCACCCTTCCATGGAAGCAATGGAGGGGTATTTATACCACGATCTATACATAAGTTTACTAAAATGCCTATTCTAGTCCCTACGTATGGTGGTATGTTAAACTATGGTAATTCCGTAATGTCGTCACATACAATGAAATCCTAACAATCTTTCCCCATGGGATGATATACGGAATTACTTACAATATTTTCCTAACAAGTACATAATGATTAAGAACAAGAGCTTCCACGAAGCTTCCAATGCTGATGATGTCTTCAATGGCCTTTGATCTGCTTTAAGGCCCAACTTTCTTCATACACTTCTTGTCATATCGAAGTTTCTAAATTAGCTGATGTCTTGAAAACTTCATTTTCCTGCACTTCGATCTGGTCATGTCAAAGTTTTCTAGAATCTGCTTTTCATTTGACTTCAAGTCTGCACTCCACCATGAATCATCTTTATAGTACCTTGTAGGAGAAATATTGTAATAGGCACAAACTAAGTAACCCATACACTTTTGGTTAAGGAGAAGCTTCTGAATTAGCTTCCCCCTAATTCATGCCGCATATTCTTTGTTTAGAAGCTTTAATAGCTTCCCCTCAAATCGACAATCTTCTTCTTAAGCAGTTTCAAAGCTTTATTACAAGCATAGAATGATTAAGTGCATAGCGGAATTAGTAGGATACCCACATCAAATGTTACTACTTCTTTAATAATAAGCATAGTGATTATCTGTTCGGGGGATCATCAAATAGATCAGCAACGTATCTTCTCATGCTAGAATATCCTTCTCACATTCCTTCCTACTAGAAGCTCAAGTAATGCATACCAAAGAATTAAGGTATCTCTTCCCCCATGTAGATGAAGAGATGCAACCAGTCTCATTGTATGAAGCCTAAAAACCCAAAGTACACACTATATCCCATTCATGAAGTCAAAATCGTAGCATTAAAGTTAATTAAATCTCGGACGTACGCATTCATTTCTTCAGGATAATGATGATATTTCTTGTAACACCCAAGGTTAGCTAAGTCCCGGATGTGACAATTAAACCCTCCAAGTAGTCGAAATGATAACACCAAAGTTAACTAAGTCCCGGATAAACCCATTTCTTCCTGCAGGATACTGACTATCTAGAGGAATCATCATACCATTGTGTACCTCTTTTATCATAAGAAACTATTTCTTACATCTCTTCCCCCATGTAGTTGGAATAATAGCCAAAAGCAAAGGAGTTAAAAACACTAATTTTCTCTGCGAGTTGACATTTGTCTTCCCTGAATGTCTTAAATAGAAACAAGGTTAAGTACATCAAGTGTACTCGTGTGCGTTCAGGTGTAGTCATCCTCCCCCATGCTGGTTTTGATACCTCAGATCATCAAAACATTGTACGCATATATTCGTGAAATCTTGTGGAGAAGAATTTAATTAGTCACATCTATCCCGTGGAGAATTCAATTGGCTGATCAAATCTCTACTCATAAACTCTCTCTGACTATCTTTACCAACCCCTTTGTAGGCTATTTAAAGTGACCACTGATGGAGTAAACCCGATATACCAAACTAGAAACTGAAGTAAAATTCCCCGTTCTTGTTACTTAAGCTTGCACTAATGTTGGAAGAACGGTGTAGAGAATTTGTGCTCCAAGCAAATCTCTAAGTACTCTATACTCTCAACTAAGAGGCATAAGAAGTACAACACCTCTTGAAACTATCCACATCGTCTTCTGCGTGTGACACTGAGTACTACAACGTAACTCTTTTAAGTGATAGTTATCTAGGTCTTCAACCATCCACCCCGACTACTGGTAATTAGATAAACCAAGTCTTCAACTTAAATCTTAAGCACGAGCAAGTTATCATTGAAAGTCATACATTTACCCAACGCTGACTTCAAGATAAAATAAGAACACGCCTTCGTGAAACCCAACTTCAATCTCAAATAAGTGACACCCGATCGACTCCGTAGTCACTTAGAAAATTTTATACCAAATCTAGCCATTAAATTTTAAGTTCCAATGATTCTTTATAAAATTTGATCCAAGTCTCATCACTTAAAAATTGTCACTTTGTCGTTTTAAACCCTAATTATAATCATTAATCACTTAATCTCCAAAAGTGGTTCAATTTAACAAATTTTGACAAAAATTTCGTATATAATCTTAGGCCTATATACCAAATTTGGCAAAAGTTTGTATAATCATTATATGACTTATCTCTTACCAGCCTAAAATCGTAATACTCGGCGCATTATATCATAACCTAAATCAAAAAATTAGCTCAGACCATGAGTAATTTTATACAACCGGCCCAATAGCATCATATAACCACAATCAACCCATCAATAATTTTGGCCCATGATTTTATGATAATACTGTCACCATACACATGGCCCATTCTAAATTATCTAATAACCAAATCCATAGTAAACATACTCGGTTCATGAATATTTTGTTAACAAGCAAGATTACCCGCGCGTTGCTGCGGGCGTTAATTTTTCGCGCGTTGTTGCGGGACGTTAATTTATTTATTTATTTATTTATTTATATTTGTTTTTTGCGCGTTTTTTTATGTTATAGTGTAAGTTTATTTTTTCCTGCACGTTACTGCGGGGCGTTAATTTTTCGCGCGTTGTTGCGTGTCATTAATTCTTTTTTTTCCTTTAATTTTGTGCGAGTTTATTTTGTTGGTCTCATATTTAATAGTGCAGGTTTACTTTTTCAGTATAGTCAATTCGGAAATGTTACCGCGGGTATTTTTTTATCTGAATGCGTCGGTACTTTTGTAACATTTTTTTCCTCCCTATTTTGTGCCGACAATTTTTTTTTTAGAAAAAAAAAAAAAAAATTGAAATGTTACCGCGGATATTTTTTTATCTGAATGCTGTTCGTACTATTGTAACACATTTTTTTTCTCCCTAGTTGATGCCCCCTAAAAAAAAAACTAATTGGGCCGGCCCAAATTTTTGGGCTAAATTTTTTGGCCCTCATATTTAATAGTGCGGGTTTACTTTTTCAGTATAGTCAATTCGGAAATGTTACCGCGGGTATTTTTTTATCTGAATGCGTCGGTACTTTTGTAACATTTTTTTCCTCCCTATTTTTTGCCGACAAATTTAAAAAAAAAAAGACACTAATTGGGCCGGCCTGTTTAAGTCAATTCGGAAATGTTACCGCGGATATTTTTTTATCTGAATGCGTCGGTACTTTTGTAACATTTTTTTCCTCCCTATTTTGTGCCAACAAATTTTATTTAAAAAAAAAAAAAAAAAGAAAAAAACTAATTGGGCCGGCCTAAATTTTTAGGCTTTATAAGTCTATTCGGAAATGTTACCGCGGATATTTTTTTATCTGAATGCGTCGGTACTTTTGTAATATTTTTTTCCTTCCTATTTTGTGCAAAAAAATTGTAATTTAAAAAAAAAACAAAAAACTAATTGGGCCGGTCCAAAATTTTGGGCTAAATTTTTTAAGCTTTTTTTTGCCCAGCACTGTAGCTACGGTGCTACAGTGCTTAAAATGAACAGTGAAAGTGGGGCCAATATGGCGTCGTTTAGCTTCCAAAATGTGTAAGATAAGAATAAGAATACCCAGTTTGTCAAGTAAAAGCCCAAGACAGAAATTAGGGATATATAAACAACACAATCCCTAATATTACTCCATCATTTAACCCTAATCCAACTAACACCAACCCCCATATCTTCTATTCTCTCTCTCTAGTTAAAAAAAGCAGATCCAAATCATCCCATTTCTCAAACAAATCACGATTGAAGAAGTCACTCAGTTGATGATTTTGAACATCAAACACAAAAATGAAACACCAAGCAAACCCATGTTGTCAAGTTGTGATACGAGCTTCAAGATCTTATGATTAAGGTCACGGGTAGGTATTTGTCTTGAGTTTTTCTTAAATCGAAACAAAAGATGAACGAAACATTCTTGTTTTTGTTCATGCTTTTATATTCGAATATATAAGATTGATGATGATATTTTCTATCGTGCTTTTGTTCTTTAGAGGTCATCAATTTGATATGTAGCATGAAAAGAAGAATTTCTGAGATCTTGTTTAATGTTTTTATTAATCACATTCGAGTCGAGTAGATGATTGAAGGAGATGGGGTTGATGTTGAATGTGACAATGGGTTTAGGATAGTTTGTTGGATTTGTGAAGTTGTAATGTGACGAGGGTTTATGATTAGTTGGATTTGATATAGGTGACTGATGTTGTTGTTATGATTTATGTGGTAAAGTTGTTGTGGTTTGTTGAAATTGATAATGGTTGTTGGTTATGATGTTGTTGATGTTGTTTTGGTTTTATTTAACAGTCAAGTCTGTCTGTTCTAATCCGTCTTCTAATCCTTTGACCTAACTCGGCACAAACTCAGTTGAGTCGATCCCGGGTCAACTCGGTATTGACCGAGTTAACTCGGTTGGGTTTGGGTTCACCAAACCGCTGCCAGGTATGATACCTCCAAACCGCCACCACTAAACTGCCATCACCAAACCGCTATCAAGATTCGAATTGGACAGAGTTTAATTTAGATCGACCAAGATAAATAAGTAAACTGCCACCCTGTGTATCAAATCGGTAGGGCAAACCGCTACCACCAAACCACCATTGACTAGTCAAACGGGTAGAGTTTGGTTTAGGTTTGACCATGAAAAGTATAAACCTCTGTCAACCTGTAGACCAAACCGCTGGCAGATCTGGGACCACTCCTAAACAGCTGCCTGTACATTTTCTTGTCCTCTATGCTAGCAAACAAAAAATAGTACAGCCTTATGTATACATGACGAAACCTCTGCCAAGAACATCAAGAACATGAACACCACCAGATCTGCTTATATCATTTAGAAAACAAAGAGACCAAAAATAACTCATTTAAAAGCTTAAAATAATCGGGTGAACAGCAACAGATTCAAACAACACCAAACCAGACCTTATCTGTGAATAACACCATGAAAAATAAGCTTAAATAAGCTAGATATAAGTTGTTAACAGCCACGAAATACAACAAACAAGTACCAGATCTGTGACAGATTTAAGACCAAATTTATAAGTGACAAAGGACATGACGAGACACATATTTGATATAAACAAATCTGCAAATCTGGTTAGATACCAACCAGACCAAAAAGAATCAAATCGACCAAAAAGTGTAATCATGACTCTTGATACCACTTGTTAAATATAAAAGAATCCGTCATATTTGGTCATTTGAGTTCTTAGTATTAGACTTAGATACTAGTTTTTAATCCTATATCTAAGTTAAGATCAACATTTTTAGAGTAAAAAGCTTTATCGATGAATTGATAAATAAGAGTTTTTGATCAAAAATATGTTTTAATTTTCTAAAAAGAAATTTTCCCTGTATACGGTGTAAATATAAATGTTGCAAAAAAAAATGAAAAAAATGAAAAAAATAAAAATGATGTGAAAAATATAATAATGTTGCTAGTATATGTTGCTTAATAAATAAAGGGAAAATGTCTTTTTCTAAAATTTAAACATTCTTTTGAACTTAAACTTGTTAATCCCTACAAAATTTTGAAACCGGACGTTTGTTAATTCTGATCAGTATTCTCTGTGAGGTGTCAAAAGCCTGGGCACTTGACCGATGAGGTCGGGAGGTTCCGAGAAGAAAGTCACTCTAAAGGAATTAACTTACCTACAATGTCTTAATTTTGGAGGAATTAGCTTGCTTTGAGTTATAAACTTACTAAGTTTTACGGAAAATTTTTAGTAAAGGGTTCAAAAGTCGGAGAGTCTCGACAAATTATTCTCTGAGGGGTGTCAAAAGCCCGGTCACTTAGCCGACGAGGTTGGGATGTGCCGAGAAGAAATGTTGCTACATGGGACAATCTCACATTTGAATTCATATAACTAAAAGTGGAACGTGAAACTTAGAAAGGTTATAACTTTCTAAAAACGTGGGTTGGATGGTTAAAATTCAAACAGAGCACACATACCTTAATATATAATATCTGTCGGGAGGAAAAGTTTTACACAAATTACAAATATGAGTAGCGTTAACATCTCAACTTGTAATTAACAATGATTTTGTTTTTAAGATTAGTTTGGGAATAAGTGAAAAATTAAGGACGATGAATTTATCCTTTTAGGGCACCTTAGGATTAAGGTGTTTCTTATTCAGTGATCCTAAATGTTATGATCAATAATGAAAGCCAATCATGTTGTATATAATGAAAAAAATATGAAAAATATATGTGCAATAAAAAAAATGGTAAAAACGGGGAGTGTTCTCTTTAAATTTTACACTTTGCTACTTTTCAAGGTATTTAATTTAAGGGGGTTAAAATTTTTGGTGTTTTAAACATGGATTTATTTCATTGCATGAGGACACAACAATAGTTTAGTATGAGGGGTTTTGGTATGTGCGTAAATACATATACCTTTATCTCAATAAAACGAGCTTAAATAACCAAAAACGGACATAAAATGCCAAATATATGCTTGTTTTGCGTTATGTACTGTGCAAGTAACGGATATTCACAAAAAGACAAAAACAAAGCCAAAACCAGACAAAACCGAGCACAGGAATGAAAAGAGCGTGAAAAGACAAAGCCGAAGGCGTATTCATCTTAATGGGCTAACCCGTACCCAAGTTAATGGGCCGAGTTAGCCCATTAACCATCTATACGTAAAACCTTATAAGCCTAAATCCAAATCCTTAAATCTGGCCTAAACCAAATGAGCCCAATAGCTTTAACAATAATCCTGTTAAAACCATCACACCATGAGTCCTAAAAACGTATCACCGTTAGTCTTTGGGGACTTTTACCGTTAGTCCAAACCTTTACCCCATTAGTCCCTAAAACCTAACAACCGTTACCCCCATTATCCTCTAACCTAACACCCGTCACTCACTCAAATAACAATAAAATAACCCGTATCCCTTGTTCCCGCCAAAGTCACAACGCACCTCTCACACCATCCTTACACACTGGCAGTTTCAAGAGTTCTTATTGGAGAAAAAACGCGTCAACAGTCAAAGGGACAAAGTCAAGCATTCAAGGCACAATTTAATGTTGATTTGCCATGATTTGGTATGATTAGAGCTCTCCATAAGCGAATATGGAATTAAGGGAAGAATCAAGGCATTCATGGACGGGTTTAATGGTGATTGGCCATTTCCATAAACAATTTTGGAAAGCATTCAATGTCGATTGTCTTACCTCACAAGAAGCTCACACATTTCCCTATAAAAAGGGAGACGATTTCACACAGAATCTATATCTTAATCTAGAGTAGTTTTAGCTTATTGCTTATTTTACAGCTTATTTTAATGTTTTTCGTCTTTTAAATATCGTCATTTACCCTTCCAAGCATTGTACTTTCGAAGATTATTCAATAAGAAGTGAGTTCTTAATTTCCTTTTACAGCTTATCTTCTGTCAGCTTATTTAATGCTCATTTCTGCTTATTTGTGCTTAGTGTTGCTGATTCAGTGTTATTAATGCTTAAAAGTTATAACTTCAGCTTATAAGTCTTGTGGAATGAGTTTTTCATATAAACTGTTGAAAAAAAAGTCAAACTGCTTATTATCATTGCTTATGGTCTAAGTGCTTATTTTCCTGAGTATATTGCTTAAATATCCTTTATATACTTAGTGCTTTATTTGTTTTATGAATTCAAAGCTTTTAAGAAGTCTGTTTAAACTTAAAAATGAGATTTATGGATTTAAAGGTGTGTTTGGGACAGCAGCACTAACCTTGGTTAGTGCTGCTTGCTGACAACTTTGGCTTTTAAGCCAAGTTCTATAGGCTTATTAGTGGTCTTATAATCTGTTTTAAAGAGTTTTTTTTAAGTTTCAAAATCATTTTTAAGGTTTTAGCAATGAGTTGTTAAGGTTCTGTGGTAGAATGTGCTTTCTAAACTGCTTATTTTTAAGATTTATCTTTAAAGTTGTTTTAAGGTCTTGCATAAGTTTCATTTTAGACTTATATTGCATTATACATTATTTGATTTCAGATTGCATTTGTGGTTTCATGATTTACACAATCTGTCATATTTGGTCATTTGAGTTCTTAGTATTAGACTTAGATACTAGTTTTTGATCCTATATCTAAGTTAGTATAAATTTGTTTTAGACTCTAAAATTTTCAACACAAGCTGATTAGCCTACAAGCTTAATCTGTTTGTGCCTTTTAGAAGCTTAAGACAGCTTTTACTAGCCTAAATATAGGGCTGCAAAAGCTCCTTTCTCATTTAAAAAAAAGAGACAAAACCAATAAAAAACCAAAAATAAGTTAACTGCTTATTGCTTATTCTGCCCTTTAGCTTATTACTATGGCTTATTTTCTGTCCTTATTTGCTCATTAAGTCTAGTTTAGGTCTGGTATTGCTTATTAGGTTTATAAGTTAGCTTATTTGGTCTGATAGCTTAAGTTGTCTTAAGCTTAAAAGCTTAAAGGCTTTTAAGTGAAACTGAGTTTTATCTCAGCTTATTTCTGGCTTAATTGTGCTTTTCATAAAAAGTCATTTCACAAAAAAGTCTTATTTTTAGCTTATTAAAAGTTTTGTTTAAAAAGAAAAATAAAATAAAAATGGAAAGTGTTGGTGAGTATTGGGAGGTCTCGAACCCGAGACCTCTACCATAACCCACCAACACCTTAACCATCTGCGCCCTTGGGTCTTTTCTGTTAGACCTTGGGTGCAGTTGGTATTTAAGGGGTTTTAGCCCAGAAAGCTTATAAGCTTATTTGCTTAATAACAGCTTATTTATAAGTTGTTTCTCTAAACTCTTATTTTTCTTGCATTCTTCATAGCTTAAAGTATTTTCTGTAATTTTTCCAGAATTTTAATAATTAGTTTACTATTTTTAATATTTTATTTAGATTAAATCTATTTTTAATCATAAAAAAATAAAATAAAAGTCAAAAAATATAATTCTTTTTTCTAAAATTATTTTTAATCATTTAGGTCTTTTAAAAAATAAATTTGCATTTCTAGGGTTAAATTTTGATGTTTTAGGTTTTTAGGTCGCGTATTTATAATCCCGTTAACGTTTTATTGCTTATTTCGTAATTGCTTTAATTATTGCTTGTCTTTGCTTGTTTTTGCATGGTAGATGTAGGTCCTAGGTTTAGGATCTGACTAGCCTTTGTAAGACGATAGATAACTTGGATAAATCCAAATCAACTATATGAGAGACACTGACTATGAAAATCAAGTGTTAATGCGGAATCTTAACACAAGAGTAAAGAAGAAACGATAATACTATTTTGCTATAAAGCTCTATGCTTCTATTGATATTTCTCTAAAACGTTGTTATACTATTGTGCCTTAGGGTTCCTCTTATACACCAAGGAAAACCCTAATGGGCTTTACAAACGTGTCAAAGGATAATACATATCCTTTCCTAAGATATCTCCTAAGATATCTCTAAGATAACTATTACTATTCTGTTTCATAAACAGACTTAACTATGAACAGAATTAACTATGACCAGTACTAACTCTAGTACTGCTACTCTACCAGTACTAACTTAGTACTGCCAGACTTAACTTAGTACTGCCAGTATTAACTTAATACTAACAGAACTAACTATCACTATCAGACTTAACTGTTATACTACCAGTATTAAGTCTGTTACAATCTATTTTCCCAACAATCCTCCCCTAACTTGATCTTCACTTGTGAACTTCAAGTTCCTTCAAAACATTCTTGATCTTTACTTTATAACACTTTAAGCTTTCTGAGGATGTTGTAAATAGAATTCTTCAAGTTGTTCTTGATCTGCAACACTTCAAGTCTTCTCTTGTTATCTTTGCAGCAACTATTCTTCAAAGCTCTTCAGCAATCCATCATATCAGCAACATTGACAATTATGTACATCAAATCATAAAGTTTCAGTCTATTCTCATCACTTCCAGGTGTGTTAACTCCTGTGAGAGGTGAATCATTGAAAATTTTAAATGGATTTGATGTCTCTTTACCAGTTAGCCATTCACTCTGGAGTAGTCAGTCCTTTGGCCACCAGAAAGGTGTATGTCCATGGTTAACTGAAAACCATTTCAACTCTCAGTACTTGAAACATTGGTGAGTTGAATACCATATGGTTTTTGGCAAACCATTACAGCCATAAACGGATTTGATATGCCTTTACCTGTAGCCGTTTGCTCAGGGCTAGTCAATCCTTTGGCACCTAGAAAAGGTAAATTCCATGGTGGATTGATAACCATGTCAACTCTTTGTACATGAAACTTGGTGAGTTGATATACCATCCACTTTTTGGTAAAGTGTCAACCATCTAATATGGATTTGCAATTTGTCTTTACCATAAGCCATAATCTTATGGACTAGTTATGGTTTTTCCACAGCCTTTACCACAAGCCATAAACTTGTGGGCTAGCCAACTCTTCACTTATATATTTGTAGAAATTAGAATCCAAAATCAAAAAATCTTAATCTATTCAAAATCTCGATCACAAACGTCAACACGAAGTTCAATTCACACCTCGCAGGAACAAAAACGACCCGGGAAATGACTAGAAGGGGTTACTTTCGAAGTCGATAATTCCAGAATTATATTTTATTTATGAGTTGGTTTATCGCTTGTTAAAAGTGATTTGCCGGTTCACCTATATTATATATATACTATTGACAACGATCAATTTTTGGCGCCGCTGCCGGGGAGGCTGTGTTACAAATTTTAAGTTATCGTTTAAAGATTATTTTTTGAAGATCATTCCTCGGAAGTTATTCTTGTTTTTGTGAATATTTTTGTGTAAAAAATACAAAAATATTATAAAGTAATCAAAAATCCAAAAAAATACAAAAAAAACAAAAGACCTAGAGTTGTCATTTGTTATAAACGCCTCACCTTTAGATTACAAACTATAAGAGAAGGTTTTTAATAGCTTCGCGCTTTCCCGCTCCTCCGCTTCTTTGTGCGTATTCTAGAGAGCTACCGTGTGCAATTTGACTTCCGTTACCAAAAATATTGTGTTTGTTTTCAATAAAAAAAATAAAAAATTTCTCAAAAATATTCTTCTTTATCTCCCAATGTTTTAATTCTTATGGAATCATCCGACCAATTCATCTGTGGAAGTCTGAGTGACGAATATGGATGTCCATGTTCTACTTGTGAGTTATGTGGGAACGACGCTCATTATGGTTACGATTGTCCATCACAAGTTTCGTTTGTCTACAATCAGGACCCGTGTTTCGATAAAAACCTTGATAATTTTCCACAAACTTCACCAAGTTTTCCACAGCAGTATCTTTGTTGTGAAGACTGCGGGGGTCCTCATGCGACTTTTAAATGTCAACCGATGAATCATTCTACTTCTTTTGTTTTTGACCAATTCCAACCCCCGCAGTACCCCGTCATTCATCAACCTAGTCAGGAAATAAGTACGGAAATGTTGCTTACTAAAGAGAAACTAATAAAAGCTATACGAACCTATTTGAAAAATAATAATCAACCTCCTGAAGAAAAGAGTATTGCAGTATTGCTAGCTGAGAAGAGTATTCTTACAGTTATGCAAACTTTGGAAGAAAAGCAGAATGATACAGAAAGTATGCAAGAATTGTTGCTTCAACTCTCTAAAGATTTACAAACTCTTGGTAATACTTCGAATCAACTAAAGCAGGAAGAGCAGGATAGTTCTCAATATTGGAAGCCTCCCGTTTACTATTCTGACGATGATGACGATTTCTACAGAGAGAGTATTGATGAAACTCCTCCATCAGATGCAATCACACCCGACTTACCAATTACGGACTCTCTCGTAATGGAGGATGAGCATCTTGACACTATTCCAGAAACGGACTCGGACGAAGAAATTGAGTCCAGTGTTGAGAACCTTAACCTAACCCCAAGTGAATCCGAGGATTTATCCGATTACGTAAGCGAGTGTGATTTGCCTTTTTGTGATAATTCTCCTGATTTTAACAATGATTCTGAGATTTTCTCTAATCCTCTCTTCGATTCTAATGCTGATTATACCTCTAGTGATGACGAGTCATCTTCTGAGGAAGATGTTCTGGTAGAAAATTTTAAAATTTACTCGAACCCTCTTCTCGAATTTGATGAAGAAATCTTTTCTAGTGAGATTAATCCGCTTTATAATGAGGTGTTAGAAGATCTCGATTCAATTCCACCGGGAAATGAAAATGATCACTTTAATGCTGAATCTGATTTAATAGAATCATTGCTTAATAAAGATACCGTGATAACTTCCCCCAAGATTGATTTCCTTCTTGAGGAGTTCGCCGGTGAGCTCGCTCTTATCAATCCAATTCCACCGGGAATTGCTGAAACCAACTTTGATCCGAAGGAAGATATTCGTCTTATTAAGAAGTTATTATATGATAATTCATCTCCTCGACCTCCGGAAGAACTTAATTCTGAAATTTCTGATGCCATAATAGATAGTGGCAGTACCACTATTCATACAGATATTTCTCTTCCAGAGTATGAATCATTCGACGATGAGAGTGATTCTGCATTTGAGATTTTCAACGATGATCTTGCTCACATCATATCTCCATCAGAGTATGAATATGTCTAAGCTGATGATGAGTCTGATTCGGGAGATTTAACTACAGATGTGGTGGAAGATATTTCAGGAGATTCAACAAGAAAACTTCAAATGTCTCATCGGGGCTTTAAAGCTCTCAAGATCAGTCATAATTTCTTTAATAAAATCCCGATGATGATCTATGGAGGGGTGTTGATCCAATGAATAGATCTTTCTAGCCTGTTAAGAGTGGTAGCTAATCTGGATAGATCCAAACTAACTACAAGAGAAACAATGACTATAAACAATATAAGTTATGCGGAAACTAACTTATACTGCTAAGAAGAACAATGAATAAAACAGAACTTTGATTACTATTAATCTGCTAGGTTACAGATTACTAACTATGAATATTTGTGAAACTTGTATTTTAAACTTGTATTTCTAACTAATGATGTAGGGTTCCTTTTATACACCAAGGAAACCTTAATAGGCTTACAAAACGCGTTAAGTGATCATGCATATCTATTCCTAATATATCTCATGCATATCACTTAAGCAGTACTATCTATATATGCTAGCAGTACTAACTTACTTAGTCTATTTTCTTAAATCTTTAGCATTCTTCACCAGAAGCACTAAGTAGAACTAGCAGTAGTAACTTGTATAAGTAGCAGCACTAAGTTGTATAAACTTCTAAAACCCAACAATCCTCCCCTAAACATGATGTTCACTTGTTAACCTTCATGTTTCTTTAGTTTGAGCTTCTTGAACACTAAGAGGATGTATCCAAACACACTGTTACTCTTTAATCTGCTCTTTGATGAACTTAAACTCTTTGTTACTCTGTAAACTTGAAATTCTTTAGCTTCTAGTCTTTGTCATCACAACATCTCAACAACTCAGCAACACAGCAATACCAACTAAGTTGGCCATGTAGTTTTTGGCAAACTACCAGCCATAAATGGTGATATTTCTTTACCAGTAGCTGTTTGCTCTGGAATAGCCAATGCTTCATTGCATTAACATGGTGCATTGATAACCATATAGTTTTGAGTAAACTATCAACTATCAATAGATTTGAGAAGTCTTTACCAGAAGCCGTTTGCTCTGGACTAGCCAGTTCTTGATGTCTATTAGACATGGTGAACTGATGACCATTTGTTGTGTGGTAATGAACCCAACACTTAAAGATCCTTCTTTCCTCCACCATGGCTTCTAGCTTCATACTTTCAATCTTAGTACTGTCAGTACTAAGTTTTGGCCTGGCAGTACTAAGTTTTGTCCTGCCAGTATTAACCTCTCAATCCTCATCCCAAAGATCATAATGAACCTTAACATTATTTTCCAAATCAAACTACCATTTTCCCTCCCCTGAACTCATAATTTGCCATGTACTCTGCTGAGGATGCTTCCAAACACTTTAGTTCCTTAGTTTGTTTGCTATATTGTAGATCTTTATCAAAAGCTCATCTGCCATCTCTGACTGTTGATCCACTCTTAGCTTGTTACATACATTCAAAGTTACAAGTCCCTTTGTCAGTGGATAATCATTTTCAACCAGCATGAATATATCTTTTCCTTTCTCTGTAGATACATGATGAACTGCACACATATCATATAACCACCATTTCAAAGGATCATGCGTATATTTCTGAAGTTCTAAAAGTTTTTCTGCATCTGGTTTAAATAACATCTTTAGTTCAACCCACAATTCTATCTCTTTATCTTCAGTAAGTCCTGATGAGTTGTATCTTTCTTGAACTAAGCTCCATAATTTGACCAGATCATCCCTGTCAAAATTCTTAAGCATGTCATCAAAAACCTGATACACCTCTGTGTGATTGCCTACTCTAATGATTTTCCAAAATTACATATTGTCATCAGAGTGAACTTCCCATCTAATTATTGGGTATTTGGTTTGAAGAGCTTCAACATTTATTACTTCATCTAGAACTATGATTATCATTTGATTCAACTGTTCCTGGGATAATTCATTTGTTTTTGGTTCCTCATTTGTTTGCTCTTGAACTGATTCTGAAACTTCTTTAGTTCTTTGTCTTTTAGCAGGTTCTGTTTCAGCATCTTCACCTGCTCTTTTTAGTCTTTAAACTTCTTCTTCAGAATCCATAGGCACAAATGAATGAATTTGATCCCATACCTTTTCAAATATTGGTCTTAAATCATCATAGCTCATTCCTTTGAAATCTTTCATCTTGTAGCCTCCCTATTTCTTCAAGTATATCATCATATTCTTTCTTACTTCAGCTATAGATCTGGGTCTATTTTGAGAGCATGATACCTTATAATAAAAGGATCATTCCAATCAATGACATGAGCAGTATCAACTTCAGTTACAGCTTCTTTCTTTCCAGCTTTATCATATTCTTCTTGCAATTGTTTGGCAATTTTAGCATCTCTTGTAATCCTTTTTCTTTCATCCTCATCAATTTGTTCTTGTAATCTAATGGCTTCTTCATGACTAAGCCTTTATTGTTCTAGTTGCTTCTTAGACTTCTTTTGAATAGATTCATCTTTAATCATGATTGCTTTGCCTTTATCTTTCCTCTTCTCTACACTCCTTCTTATATATACCAAATTTGCAGCAGCAGTACTAACCTCAAGAGTTGCACTAGCAGTACTAATTGGTATACTGCCAGTATTAAGTGTAGTATCAGTAGTGGTAACCTCTTGTTCCCCTTTTTCATCACTTCCTTGACTCTTGTTCCCCTTTTTAACCACTTCCTTGATCTTCCACAAGCTCAGTTGGTTCTTTTACTAATTCAGCAGTCTCTTACTCTTCTAGTAATACCTCAGTATCATCACTAATCTTCTCCTGAATCTCTGCATCATGTGGAGGAACTCAAGAAATTTTAGCATCCAAGTCTAATTCTTTAATTAAACTCCTCCTCTGTTTGGAAGGATCCTCGGAAACTTCTTCTGCATCAGAGAGTACCACTCTTGTACTTCTTCTAGATTGGCTTATCTTCACATTCTGCTCTAACTTCTTCACCTTTTTGATTAATTTTGTAAGAGCAGTACCATAAGTTTGTTTGGTTTGTGCCAACTCTGCCTCCAAGCTTGTTACTTTATTTGACAAATTAGTACACAAAACTGTCAATTCATGAAGTGATAGACTACCCTCATCATGTCCAAGTGATTGAACACTTTGGAGAGGTGATTCATGGGGCATTGGAGCAGGCTCCTTTACAGTAGGTGTAGTTTCTGTGATGGGTGGTGGTGAAGTTGAAGGAGCACTAACTGGTGTATGTTGAGGTGATAAGGATGGTAAAGATGTGATTCTTGAGGGAGATGTTTTAGGTGCAGTGATCATAGAAGGAAATAAAGGAATGTCTTTACCAGAATAACCCCTTGTAACTCGCTTCATGTTACTAAAAACTTTCTGTGTAAGTACAGGAGTGGGATAGGTTCTTGTGTGGGGTTGAAGAAGTCTCCTTTATTTGTTTAAACAAATTTGGATAATTCTAGGATACATCAAAAACTTATGAGGGTTATCTAAATTCTTTACCATTGCATCAAAGATGAATTTTAAGAACTTAAAAGTTTTGTTTGTTGCCAGACAGATAATAGCATTAGCTATATTGCTGCTAAACTGCTCCCATGAAGTCTTTTTAGGACTCAAGCAGTGGAGGATTGTATGAATGAAAAACCTATACTATGGTGAAAAATTACCCTTTTGAAATGTAAGCTTATCAGAATCAGTTGCATACCCCATGAGAGCAAGTTGCTCAAATATC